>BQNB010185330.1:0-12227 GCA_026074375.1 Tanacetum coccineum
TGTTTGTTGCAGAATAAGAAGTTGCTAGTAATAAGGAAAATGATGAAGGTAATGTAGTTAGTATTGATGGTGATGCAATAACTGTTAGTGCTGCTACAACAACTACTGCTACAATTACAACTGCTGATGATATAACTTTGGCTCAAGCACTTATAGAAATAAAAAGTACAAAACCCAAGGAGAAATGGGTTGTTATACAAGAGCTGGGTCAATCTACAACAATAATATCTTCACAACTATCTTCACAACAATCACATGATAAAGGTAAAGGAATATTGATAGAACCTGTGAAGCCTATGAAGAAGAAAGATCTAACCAGGCTTGATGTAGAAGCTGCTTTAAAATTACAAGCAGAATTTGATGAAGAAGAAAGACTTGTAAGAGAGGAAGCTAAAAAAAGAAACCAATATTGCCTTGATTGAAACATGGGATGATATATAGGCAAAGATTGATGTTGATCATCAATTGGCTGAAAGATTGCAAGCACAAGAACAAGAAGAGTTGTCTGTTGAAGAAAAGGCTACATTATTTCAACAACTCTTAGAGAAAAGAAGAAAGCATTTTGCAGCTAAAAGAGCAGAAGAGAAAAGAAACAAACCACCAACAAAAGCTCAACAGAGAAAGATAATGTGTACTTACCTAAAGAACATGGAAGGATACAAGCTCAATGATTTGAAGTTGAAAGATTTTGATTCTATTCAAGAGATATTTGACAGAGCATTCAAGAGGGTAAATACATTTAAAGACTTTAGAACAGAGTTGGTGGAAGGAAAAGAAAAGAGAGTAGGAACTGAGCTAGCGCATGAGATTACAAATAAGCAAAAGGTGGAAGATGACAAAGAAACAGCAGAGATTAAAAAGTTAATGATTTGAAAACAATATTTGAACCACATGTAGAAGATGCAGTATGGAGGAATCAACAAGACTACAAAGTGTTGAGTTGGAAGTTGTATGACTCCTGTGGAGTACATTTCTTGAGAATGCAACATATGCAGATTTATATGTTGGTAGAGAAGAAGTATCCTCTTACACCATCTACACTTTTAATGATGTTGGAAAAGAAGCTTATGATTGATTATGAAAGTGAAATGGCTTATTAGCTTCTTAAATTTATTGTAAAACAGCTTAAGAAGTAAAGAAGTGTTTGGAAGCATCCTCCTGCTGTTGATGAAGCTTTAAATAAAGAAACTTGATGATTTTGAAGAAGAATATCAAGTTTAGGGGAGGATGGTTAGGATTAAAAGTCTTCTTGATGCTGTTAGAATTACTGTTGCTTATGTTTTTGTTAACGCTGCTCAGCTGGAGTTAGTACCGCTAGTAAAGATTTAGTGATGCTCATGAACGTTCAAGAAAATATGCTAAGTGTTTACTACTACTAGTACACAGTTAGTACTGCTAGTACAAAGTTAAGACTTCTCAGTTGAAGTTAATGTTGCCAGTACAAAAGTTAATGCTACTAATGAAAGTTACTACTACTAGTACAAAGACTGCTTGAAGTTAATGCTGCTGAAGAGTTACTACCGCTCAAGAAATTATTCTAAGTAGTTAATACTACTAGTGTAAGTTAGTACTCTTTGGTGTTAGTACTGCTAACTTGATATGTATTAGTTATTTATAGAAAAGATTTTATATACTTAGGAAAGTATTGTAAACCGAGTAGGACTTCTTGGTGTATAAAAGGAGGTCCTAGAGCATGGAGATTAATACCAATACCAATACCAATACGTACCAAAACCAAATCAATCTTAGTCGTATCTTTTATAGCTTCAAGGTCTTTGTAACCCTAATACTTTGAGAGTATTCGTATTGTTATCATTAATAATATTGGAGCTTATTTGTTGAATTGTTTGTTTATTGAATTATTGTTTCATTGATAATTCTTCTTAATATTAAAGATTAGATTCCGCATAATCTTTAATACATTCAAACAAAGCTTTTACTATAGTTGTGTTAGATTTATCTAATATAACTAAACCTTAAACAAGGATAAGGAATTCAATCTATTGAAGTGGGATCAACAGGAGTATCTACTAGGTTACACGATTCTATTCCATATTTCTTAAGTGATTCTAGAGCATATTTGATTGGTTTAAAAAGATGCCTCTAGGACTTTGTGAATTCTGTAGTCCTAGAAAAAAATGATATTTTGCCCATCATCGACATCTTGAATTTGGAACACATTATCTCAGAAAACTTATCACATAGTTCAGTAGTAGTAGAAGCAAAAATAATATCATCAACATAGATTTATACTAGGAGGATATCTTTGCCTTTTCTGCTGATGAATAATGTGGGATCAACCGTGCCTTTGGAGAATCCTTGGGATAGCAAAAACGATGACAATAGATCATACCACACACGTGGAGCCTGTTTTAACCCATATAGAGCTTTCTTTAGTCTGTACACGTGATTAGGATTGTCTGGATCCACAAAATCGTCCGATTGGCTAATGTAGACTTCTTCAAGTAAAATACCATTAAAAAATGCCGTCTTTACATCCTTCTGGTAGCCGATCATATTCATATGAGCAGCAAACGCGAGAAATATCCAAACAACTTCTAGTCTAGCCACGAGAGTAAAGGATTCTTCGAAATCAATTGCTTCTTCTTGACAGTATCCACGAGCTACCAATCTTGCCTTGTTTTTCAAGATTCCCCCCAATTCATCCAATTTGACCTTATATATCCATTTTAAAGTAATAACCATCACTTTATCTGGACGAGGAACGAGTTCCCAGACTTCAAAACGTTCGAATTCATGTAGCTCTTCCTGCATTGCCTCAATCCAGCATGAATGAGTTAGTGCATCTTTGTACGTCTTAGGTTCAACTGAAGTTAGGAAGGCATCATAGTAGTACAACAAGGCTTGTTCGTGTAGTTAGAGTCTTGTGGAAACAGGTCTAGAAGGGTCACTAATTATGTTTTGTAACAAATGATCTTTTTTCCATTTACTGAGGTGTTTTGAGATTGGAGCGTCTGAGTGCACAATAGTAGAGACAACATCCGATGATGAGGATTTTTCAGAAAAAATTTCTGGAATTAGAATGCCAAAATGAGGATCGTTACTCATATGTGCGACCTCAAGGTCATGTGACTCTTCTTTAGCACTAAGAGGAATTGTTTGGGATTATGACTGTGGAGTAGTTATTGATCCTACTTCAATAGATCGAATTCCTTAAGCTTGTTTAAGGTTTAGTTATATTAGATTTATCAAACACAACTATAGAAGAAACTATGTTTGAATGTATTAAATATTATGCGGAATCTAATCTTTAATATTAAGAAGAATTATTAATAAAACAGTAATTCAATGAACATACAATTCAACAAATAAGCTCCAATATTATTAATGATAATAATATGAATACTCTTAAAGTATTAGGGTTACAAAGACCTTGAAGCTATGAATTATACGTCTAGTTGTATATCAAACTCTATGCCCTAGGACCTCCTTTTATACACCAAGGAGCCCTAGTCGGCTTACAATACTTTCCTAAGTATCTAAAATCTTTTCTATAAACAACTAATACATATCATATAAGCAGTACTAACTAGCAGCATTAACTTGATATTCACTAGCAGTAGTAACTTCAAGCATATTTTCACTAGCAGCATTAACTTCAGCTGAGCAGTCTTAACTTTGTACTAGCAGTAGTAACTACTTAGCATATTTTCTTTGAAGTTCATCAGCAACACTAATATTCACTAGCAGTACTAACTGTGTACTAGCAGTAGTAAACACTTAGCATATTTTCTTTGAAGTCTCTGAGCAGTACTAACTCCAGCTGAGCAGCATTAACACAAACATGAGCAGCAGTAATCCAAACAACATCAAGAAGACTTTTAATCCTAACAATCCTCCCCTAAACTTGATATTCTTCTTCAAAATCATCAAGTTTCTTCATTTAATGCTTCATCAACATCAGGAGGATGCTTCCAAACACTTCTTTACTTATTAAGCTGTTTTTTGATGAATTTAAGAAGCTGATTAGCCATTTCACTTTCATAATCAATCATAAGGTTCTTTTCTAACATAATTGAAAGTGTAAGTGGTGCAAGGGGATACTTCTTCTCTACCAACATGTAAATCTGCATATGTTGCATCCTCAAGGAATGTACTCCACAGGAGTCATACAGCTTCCAATCCAACACTTTGTAATCTTGTTGATTCCTCTATATTTTATCTTCTACATGTGGTTCAAACATTGTTTTCAAATCACCCTATAACAACAAATCCAAGTCTTCCACTGGTCTTGTTGACTTATATTTAGCTTTTACCAACTTGTATAAATCTTCCAAATCTTCACTGTTAAAACTTTTAAACATATGACTAAAGATCATGTACATTTAAGACTTTCCATCAGCTCTCATTATTTGATAATAGCTTTTTCTTCCTTCTTTATGAATCTTCCAGCCAACAATACTTGGAGACTTAACAGCTAAAGGTATAGTATCAATTGTTACTTCTTCTTCATCTGGAATGATTTCCAAACACTGTTTAAGCTCTGTTGTTTCTTTGTCATCTTCCACCTTTTGCTTCTTTTCATTCTCTTGTATCAGCTTTGTTCCTGCTCTCTTTTCTTTGCCTTCCACCAACTTTGTTCTAAAGTCTTCAAATGTATTTACCCTTTTGAATGCTCTGTCAAACATCTCTTGGATAGAATCAACCCTTTCAACTTCAAATCTTAGAGTGTTGGAAACCCAATATCACCTTTACTTCACAATTGATACAAGAAAAATAGATAAGAGAAAAGGAAGAATTTTAGAAAGAAGTTAGAGAGAGAAAATAAAGAGAGAAAAATGAGAATGGTTTATTAAACAAATGAAATCTTACAAATGAATCAACATCCTCTCCATCCTTGGAGAGGGGTATTTGTAGTTAAAACCAAGAGGCTTTTATGCCTTGGTGTTTCTACGGGCCATGCTTGGGATTACTTGAGCTTTCGCCCGATATACGTGACCGATTAGATTACAGAAAGAGCCCGTTTACCCATCTAGCGTATTACAATGTATAATTAATTAACGACCGAGACATAATATAATTAATGAACGAACTTCCTTGTTTGACTCAATATTTTGTGGCTAACAATCTCCCCCGAAGTGAGTTCATTGTGACACTCCTTCGTGAGATCAATGAGATTGCTTTTGTTGTTGAGCTCTTGTGATCTTTGTCTCTGTCTACGTTGTAGGCTTGTTCCTTCATGCTTTGTGATCTTTGATCTTTAGCCTTTGTCATTGTCTTTTGACTTTGTCTTTTTCGTCCGAGATCTTTAAATCTTTATCCTTCCGTCTTGATCGTCTTTGCCACCTTGCGATCTTGTGTCTTGACCAACATGCTCATACTTTGCATCATCTTGAAATCTTGCTAAAAATCTCCCTTGATAGACTTGATATCTTGAAGGAAGATCTTGTATATCAGAGTTTGTGAAAGACTTTGTCTTTTAATTCTTGAACTTTCTTGATTCTTGAATCTTGATGCTTATAGTATGTCTTTGTAGTTTGAGCATGAGCATGTGGTAATGAATCCGACTTCAGCTGGAATAAGGCATCACCATGTAACACCCCTATTTTTACATATAGCAGTGGAAGCTAATCTGAGGTATTACTTCATGGATACAACAATCATAATCATAGTGTTAGCCTCAATTTATTGAGTCGAACAAGGAAGTTTGGTCACTCTACGATGGAGCTTCGGTCTTTAAGTAGTTAATGTTGTCTCCTTGACAGGTTTCCAACTCAAAGCGTAGGATCTTCTTACACAGATGTATTAGATTTTCCATGCTGCTAGTTCTCTTACCGGAACGTCTCAAAAGCAGACAACACGATATGAGTGAATCAGATAGTTACTAATCATTTCTGATATTCGTCAATTCATTTACAGGACCTTTATCGATATCAGTGACACATGCTTTGATTCCATATATAATCTCGCAAGTCACCTACGCAGTGTGTGGGTGATGATGACACGGATGGATTTCCATTCGTCATTGTGAATACTAAAGAGTATCACTTCTGAAATGTTCTGGCAAAAATCATAAGGATAATGCGTAGGACTCTTGTTAACAGCTTGTGAACTTTTAGTGTTTCAATAATGTTAGAAAATGGAATGTGTCTAATTGAGATTTATTTTTGGATCTCTTGGCTCTAGACTCGATTAGTGCGTTTTGGTTTTAGTAATCGGAGGCTGGAGCAGACTGCCACCTATTCAATATCAACTAACTCGGAGTGAGAAAGTCAATAGAAGTCGTGTGTATCTCCGTGACAAATGAGACAAGTTTCTTTTGAGAGAAACTCGAATGGCTGAAGGTTTGTGCATTGCAGTCACTGGGTCCTTGATGTGTCTTCAATGTCAGCAATCAACATGTGATTATGGACAGCATATGTATTGAACCGGTTTATGCCTAAGTTTATGTGGAGGGCTTTTTTTCTTTAGACTCCCTTTATCCAGAATTTCTTTTTCATTTCTTCAACCCTTTATGCTTACCAAGATCGTCATTTACTCTAACACTTGTTGTGTTTTTCCAGTGTTATCTCAATCTAGTCGGCTTTCATTCCCTTTACACATTCATACTCCAATCTCATACCTAAGGATGCTATTTCTAACTATGAGTGTCCTTTGGGTAGATTCCCTCCGGTTCTGGTTGGACATAGGACAAATACCTAACCTTACCACCTTTTGACTTCATATTAGTCGTGAAATAGAATGTTGTAGGGTATGAGATCGTTAACCCATAAAACCTTTCCGAAGAGTATCAAGCACATTGAGTCGATAAGATCACTTATTATTTTCAAGATCACATTTTAAATACATTTCTCCCCTTATTTTAAATACTAATTCACTTAGTTTTTGAAATACTTTGTGATTAAAATTTGTCTTGAAATACCATGGGGAAAACTTTTACATAGCATGAATTACATGGAAAATGAGCTTTGCTCCCCTCAATTTTAACTATGTTTGAAACAAAACAGTATTACCCAAGTTGTAAATGATATAACATTGAGGTTGAACACTTATTCTTCTTATAACTATCATTTATTTAATTGTCATTATTATCTGTTGTTATAAGAGATCTTTTGGGGAATGGTTTGAATCATAAGAATGGTCGTGAGATGATGTATTCCAAACTCATTAAAATGTGTTTTTCGAAAAACTCCCCTTGAAAGATGGAGTGTTAAACACACAATTTTGAAAGATTATTAATCGTCAGTGAGAAATTCTTGAAAAAATTATGTTCAACATTTTGAAAAACATCATGTTAGAAGACTTCTCTTCCAACTCTAAGGGTAAGCGCACTTATGCGTACACTATCCCTTTTTCTTGAGCTTAAAACTTTGAATGTCTGGTAAGAACAGCTCAAGACCGAGAAAAGTTGAATTTCTCGTTGTTAGGATAAGTTATCTTTATAGATAAGCTTTCCTTTATTTGAAGTCCGGGTTACGTACTGATATTTGCACATAAGCCATTAAGAAAAATTAGAAATGACATGTTTTGAAAGCATTTGAAACTCCTGTTCGAACTTCATTTACACGCCCGTGTCGATATTAATCAACATTTCTAGGTACGTAAATGTTATCGATTCCAAGAGACATGTCGAGAAGAATATTTTTTGAAACATTTTCTGAGTTGTAGGTTGGGTGTCATGTTGTTGAAGATTATCAGAGAGAGCGGAAGACTTTCACACACTTGGATTTCCTGCATTGAAGTATTCGTCGTACATGGGACTGAATAGTAATTCCAACTCTTGTTGTGATGTAGTTGTCTTGTCTGCTAGAGGAACAACTTTTGGAACCAGCTTTGAACTGGATGGTTCATTGTTGTGGTCGTGATTTTTGAGTTCTGAACTGTTATGATTAGAAGTCATTGCTTGTTCATTAGATTAGAATTCCTTGAAGCCCTGGTTTCTGAGATATCAGTCTTTTCAGCAACCAAACTCTAAGTCCTTTCTTTTTAGGATTGAAAGATGTACCTACACTTAAGTTAAAAGTACATGCACTGACATCAAGAGTTTGTTCGCATTCATATTGGTTAGTGATATCGTCATTTGAACCATTTGTGGGTTCACTGTCAACCTTGGTTGTCTAAAAGGTGAATATCTTTCCAGTAGGAACCCACCTAAGACCAACATATTTGAAAATTTTACCCGTCGGTTTCCACCTAAGATAAGATCTAGGAGTCATTGTTTTCTCATGCACAACGGAAGTTTTTTTTATTGAAAACCTATGTCCTTTTGGGATCTGTCTTTCAGGTTTCTTCGCAACACTTATTTTCTTTAGGGGTTTGTTTTTGTTCGTTGTCTTATTGGATGGAACCTTAGCACGTGAGTTGACTTCATTCAGGAATTTTGTTACACAAGAATCATGATTTGCATTAAAGACACATTTTTTACATGTCGAGCAAACAAAATGTTTGGTGTCAGAAAAAATTTTAGAATTCCTAGAGTGTTCTGCTATGGGTACAGTCTTTGTCATTACGCAACTACTCTTAGATGCAGGCCAATTCCTAGAGTTTTGGTTATTGATCCTAGGTTTAGGTTTGCAATCATTAGCTGTGCTTTATGAATTAGCAGAAGGCATCACACTAGGTCTTGAATTCCTACCGCTTTCTTGTGTCTTTTTCTTAACTTCCTCTAGGTAGTGATTATGAACCATGTCATTTGAACTAAATTTTGGCATGTTTTTTGAACTATTCCTAGATTCGCTAGATGCAATCACATGATGAGGTTTTACAACAGCAGATTCTCTTTCCTTGGGCAAATAATGTGTAGTGACTAGTTTTGACAAATCGTTATTCACATCAACTTGGGAGGTAAACTGTTCAACTTAAACGCAGTCGTTGTTTAACAACTTATTGGATTCTTAGTTATTGTAAAGTTGGTTTTCCTTAAGATGATGATTTTGCAATTTTAGTATTCCACACAATATAGTCCTATTAATTTTTCCTTACCAGCATTTTTTAATGCTGCAATTGCGAATCCTTTTTCTTGAATTTGAGCTTTGAACTCAACATTTTAAGCAATCAAAGACGTTGTGTGTTCTATAGTCTTAGCTCTCGTTATCTTGATAGAATCAGACAGTTCTTTGTAATGCCTTTTCAAATTCTCATTTTCCATAACCTAAATTAGCCAATTTTATGTTCCTATTGATGTGTAATATGCTGTTCAATTACATCTATTCGTGATTTAACCTTTATGGCATTCATTAACTTTTTTATTTTTATTTTTAAATAAAATTCACTTAGTTTTTGAAATACCACAGTGATTTAAAATTTCATGAAAATTCTATGGATAAAGAACATATTACCAATGATTATATGAACATTAAACTTGCCTCCCCTCAATTTACATATGTTTGAACACCAAAAATGATTCCCATGTTGAAAACTGGAAGTATAAAATTGAGGGTTAGCATTGTTGAGCTACACAAATTTTGAAAGAATAATGAATTGACAATGAAGAATGTCCTAGAAAAATTATGCTCAACCACTAAATCATTTTATAACATACAATCAATTTAGTAATCATTATTATTACTGAGTTGTTATTAAGACTTTTTATAATGTTTTGAATACATAAATATTGTCATGTTATGATGTATCCAAAATCATTAAAACCTTGTTGTTTATTTGAAAAACTTCCCCCACAAACATTGTGACGTCATTTTGAAAATGACACCAAATGCAAGAAGAATTATCTTGTAAAACTTTATTGAGGGATCGAGTTTGAACACACAATTTTGATAAGATTATGAATCGTCAGCAGCGAGAAATTCTAAAAAAATGTGTCAAACTTTTTGTAAAACCAGTATTTAGAAGACTTATCACTTCTAACTTCTAAGGTAATAGTGCACTGAAACGTACACTCTCCTTTGTCGTTCAATGCCGAGTTGCAATTCAGAGCAATTACAAGTCATAAAGAAAAATTAAAATGACATGTTTTGAAAGCATTTGTTAACTCTAGCTCGGAACTTCATTTACACGCCACGTGCGATGTTAATCAACAATTCCTAGGACGGTAAATGTTTATCGATTCCAAGAGACTGTCGAAGAAGACTCTTATTTAGAAATTTAGATTTTATGATTTGTATTTGTTTTTGAAATTTTATATTTTTTAGTATTTGGGTTTTTTTCCCTCAAAAATATTTTACATGTTTTCCTCCAGGCATTGACATTTGTTGTTGGATTAATTCGCGTCTATGTTGGGTGGAAATATTCGTTTTAGTTGGGAGGTCATGTTTTTTTGCAGATTATCAAGAGGAGCGGGAAGACTTTCACGACACTTTGGATTTCGCATTTGAAGTATTCGTCGTAATCATGGACTGAATATGTAATTCCAACTCTTGTTGGATGTAGTTGTCTTTCTGCTATAGAACAACTTGTTGGAACCGACATTGAACTGATGGTTCATTGTTGTGGTCGGGATTTTTGAGTCTGACTGTTATGATTAAAGTCATTGCTTGTTCATTAGATCCGAATTCCTTGAAGCCCTGGTTTATGAGATATCAGTCTTTTTTCAGCAACCAAACTCTAAGTCCTTCCTTTTTAGGATTGAAAGATGTACCTGCACTTAAGTTAAAAGTACATGCACTGACATCAAGACATTGTTCGCATTCAGATATTGGGTTAGTGATATACTGTCCATATGAACCATTTGTGGGTTCAACTGACAACCTTGATATTTCCTAAAAGGTGAAAATCTTTCTCCATTAGGAACCCACCTAAGACCAACAGATTCAGAAAAATTTATACCCGTCGGTTCCACCTAAGATAAGATCTTGGAGTCATTGTTTTCTCAATGCACAACGAAGATTTTTTTTATTGAAAACCTATGACCTTGTTGGATCTGTCTTTCAGGTATCTTCGCAACACATATTATTCTTTACGGGGTTATGTTTTGAATCGATTTCTTATTGGATGGAACCTTAGCACTGAGTTGGAAACTTCATTCAGGAAATTTTGTTACACATGAACATGAATTCATTAAAGAACACATTTTTTTACATGTCGAGCAAACAAAATGTTTTGGTGATCAGAAAAAATTTTAAGAATTCCCACAAGAGTGTTCTGCTATGGTTCACAGTCTTTGTCATTAACCAACTACTCTAGAATGCAGCCAATTCCTAGAGTTTTGGTTATTGATCCTAGGTTTAGGTTTGCAATCATTAGCTGTGCTTTATGAATTAGCAGAAGGCATCACACTAGGTCTTGAATTCCTACCGCTTTCTTGTGTCTTTTTCTTAACTTCCTCTAGGTAGTGATTATGAACCATGTCATTTGAGCTATACCTAGATGAGCTAGGTGCAATCATGTGATGAGGTATTGCAAAGGCAGATTCTTTCCCTATGCAACATATGTGTATAGACTGTTTTTGTGCAAATCCGTTGTTTCACAGATCAACTTGGGAGGCAAACCGTGGTTTTGAAATTCTAGGTCGTTCAGACTTAAACGCAGTCGGTTGTTTAACAACTTATTGGTTTCTTAGTGATTGTAAAGTTGGTTTCCTTAAGATTGATGATTTTGCAATTTTAGTATTCACACTATTTCCTATTAATTTTCTTAACTCATTTTTTAATGCTGCAATTGCGAATCCTTTTTCTTGAATTTGAGCTTTGAACTCAACATTTTAAGCAATCAAAGACGTTGTGTGTTCTATAGTCTTAGCTCTCGTTATCTTGATAGAATCAGACAGTTCTTTGTAATGCCTTTTCAAAGTCTCATTTTCCTTAACTAATTTAGCCATTTTATGTTCCAATTTGATGTTTATTGTTTCAATTACATCTATGTCGTGTTTAACCTTGGCTTCATTACTTTTTATTTTTATTTTAAATACTAATTCACTTAGTTTTTGAAATACCACGTGATTAAAATTTGTCATGAAAATTCTATGGAGAAAACATATTACCATGAATTATATGGAACATTAACTTGCTCTCCCTCAATTTTACATATGTTTGACACCAAAAAATGATACCAAGTTGTAAAATGAATATAAAATTGAGGGTTAGCATTGTTGAGCACACAATTTTGAAAGATTATGAATTGTCATTGGAAAATTCTTAAAAAATTGTGCTCAACCACTAAATCATCTTATAACATACAATTTATTGAGTAGTCATTATTATTACTGGGTTGTTATTAAGACTTTTTGGAATGTTTTAAATACATAAATATTGTCATGTTATGGTGTATCCAAAATCATTAAAACTTTGTTTTTCGAAAAACTCCCCCTCAAA
>BQNB010185331.1:0-12227 GCA_026074375.1 Tanacetum coccineum
TTTTTATAAATAAGATTCATAATTTCTACATGGTATCAGAGCAAGGTTGCTCTGAAATCGTTTTGTAAGGAGAATTTTTTTTAGGGTTTCATAAAATTTAGGGGTTTTTAAAATTGTTAATCAGGATTTCAATTAAAATTGTTTTCTTATAAGATTTGTGATTTAATTGATCAGTTCTTTTGTTAGTTTCAAAAAACGTGGATCTTGTTTTAATTACTCTCTTTGGGTTGTTGATTGGTGATTAAGGTTGCTTAATCGTTAAAATTGGAAGTTCTGGGTTTGATTTGCTCTAGTTTGAGGATTAGGGTTTTGTGGATCTTGGTGATTGGGTGTGGGTTGTTGCTGATTAATCTGCTAGCCTTCTTGACTAAGTGAATCAAGAAGATAGTCGGTTTGGTATTGCTTTTCGTTGCATATCATTCAATAGCTCTGTAACACCTCTTTATCTCTTTCTCTTATTAGTTTGTATGCCCTTGATCTGCCACCTTGACTGGTGTGAAAGCTTGGGAACTTCTTTCTTTCATTCTTGATTGTTTATCTTATATTTCTGTTTGTTTTCTAGTTTGTCATTATGTCTGTTCATAATTCTTAGCTTAATACTCCTATTAATTCTCATCATGATGATGATATTAGTGATCCATTACACTTGTATCCTAATGATACTACTGCTCTAACTGTTGTTTTAATAAAACTAAAAGGGACTAAAAATTATCAAGTATGGTCATGTACTATGCTTTTGGCTTTAGAAGGAAAGAATAAAATTGGTTTTATTGACGGGTCTTGCAAAAGATCTAATACAGATGAGGTTCTTGGTAAACAGTGGGATAGGGTTAATGCAATTGTTTTGGGTTGGATCTTGAATTCAATATCTGAGGAATTATTTTTGGGACAAATTTTTTTCAAAAGGGCTAAACATGTTTGGGACGAATTAAAAGAGACTTATGACAAAGTTGATGGATCAATAATGCTTGGTTTGCATAATCAAATTAATACTCTTAAGCAGAATGGTTCTTCTATTGCTGATTATTATCATAAGTTAAATGCTTTGTGGAAACGATCTGATGCTATGATTGAATTTCCTAAGTGTGTTTGTAATGCTTCTGAGAGTTTTAAGAATCATAACTAGTTAATGAAACTTATGCAATTCTTAATGGGTCTTGATGATTCTTACATGCAAATTAGAAGTTCTATTCTTTCTAGAGAGGTCTTACCTAATGTTAGAAGTGCTTATGCTACTATTTCTAGTGAGGAGTCTCACAGAGTTGCTGTTGGTAGCATAGCTGGTTCCTCTCAAAGGAACCAGGCTTCTGCTTTTGTTTCTAATGTGCCTAATAGCCAAAATTTTCAGAGAAGTAATCAAAATTTCAATACTGGACCTTCAAGGACTTATAATGTGAATAATAATAGACCAAGTGGGGGTTCTGGTTTGAATAATAACAGGCCAAGTGGGGGTTCTGGTTTAGTGTGTGAAAATTATGGTTTTAATGGGCATACTATTGATAGATGTTTTAAAATCATTGGATATCCTGCTGATTTTGGGAAGAAAAAATCAGGTCAAAATTTTAAGAAACAAGGTGTTTCTAATAATAATTCTGTTGGGAAAAGTTCATCTTCTGGTTTCTCAGATGAACAAATGGCTACTCTCTTATCTCTTATCAAAGACAATAAAATTGGAAAGAATGTGCAGGCCAATATGGCAGGTACTTATTTGAATCAAAGTTCTATTTTTCATAAAAAAATTCATAAGTTTTACTGTTCTAATACAAATTTTAAACCAAAATTGGTTAATTATGGAAAGATTGTTGATTCAGGGGCTAACCAGCATATGACTTACTCTGATAAAGGATTAGATAATGTTGTTGATATTTCTCATCTTAAGATAAAAGTTGGTCATCCCAATGGGACTGAGGCTTTTATTTCTAAGATTGGAAATCTCAAGTTATCTAATGGTTTAACATTGTATGATGTGATGGTGATTCCTGAATATTGTGTCACTTTGATTTCTGTCCATAAAATGGCAAAAGAGAACAAGATTTTTGTTGTTTTTGATGAAAGTAAATGTTACTTTGTGAATCAGGATTTGAATCTAAAAAATGTTCTGGGGACTGGTGATCAGTGTGAAGGGTTATACTACTATAATGAACTAGGTATTAGAGTTAATAAGAGTAACCTAAGTTTTCAAAGTTTGTTATCACAATATGATTGGCACTGTAGATTGGGTCCTCCTGCAGAATCTGTTATGAATATTTTAAAGAAATCCTTAAATTTTGATAAATCAGACAAGGGTTTATGTTGTGAGGTTTGTTAGAGAGCTAAGCAAACTAGGGAACCTTTTCCTTTGAGTGATCATGTATCAAGTTCTCTGGGAGAACTTGTGCATCTGGACTTATGGGTGCCTTATAGGGTTACTAGTTCTGAAGGGTATAAATATTTTTTTAACTATTGTGGATGATTACACAAGAGCAATTTGGGTGTATTTGATTAAATCTAAGGATGAGGTTTCACACTTTATAACTGTGTTTTATAATCTGATTGAAAATCAGTTTAATAAGAAAATCAAAGTTTTCAGAAGTGATAATGGAACTGAGTTTGTTAATCAATATGTTAATAAGTTTTGTGCTGATAAAGGTGTTATTCATCAAACTTCTTGTGCATATACTCCACAACAAAATGGTACTGCTGAAAGAAAACATAGACATCTTTTAAATGTTGTTAGATCTCTTATGTTTCAGGGAGGAATTCCTTTGAGGATGTGGTCTGAATGTATTCTAACTGCTACTTATCTTATTAACAGGCTTCCTTCTTCTGTGCTAAATGGAAAATCTCCTTATGAGATGATATATAAAAAATGCTCTTCTCTCTCATTTAAGAGTTTTTGGATGTTTGTGTTTTGATACCCTTGTTGTAACCTTTGCCCTTTTTGTGTTCTGAATATTTCCTTAATATTCCTTTGATTATTTGACTTTTGTTAGTTTTTTCAGATTTTTGTACCGTGTTGACGGTGGTGATTTTATGAGATACGTGATGATTTGAGGTTTATTGTGATTAATAATCCTTTTTGAAAGGTATTATTGTGTTATGTGTATTCCGGGTGGTTTGCCTCGTGAATCTTGAGAAATGCCGAAAAACGAGTCCGACACGTCCGTTAATGTCCAAATTGAGTTTTGAAGGGTTTAAAGTGAAAGTATGTCATGTGAATACTCTAAGTTAATGGAAAAATATTTTTAAGATGAATAAAAATGATTTTTAACTTTGGGGTAAATGTTACGGTTGATTTTTACGAGCTTTTAAGTGATTTCGACACGAAAAGAAAGGCCCGGGACTCCCTTGGATCCCATGGTCGGTTATGGTTAGAAAGGGAGACAAGGAGGCTAAATTTTAGCTCTTTTGTCTAAGAGATGTACACATATATGTTTCCACTATAATTATTTTCATCATAATCCATTCCATTTACAAAAAAATAAAATCACACACTTCTCTTGTGTGTGTATAGTTCGTCCGCCACCTACAACACACACACACACTCATAATTTTTTAATTTTGATCAAGAAAACAAGAAGACATAAATATTTGGGGTTGATTCTAGTGTTTGGTTATTCAATTAAACAACGTTTGGGTTATCCGGTTCGGGTCGAAATCTACAAATTTGAAGATTTTCTTGTAAGTTTTCAAATTTAAATTTTGTTTGTCCTTTTGGGTTTATTTTGATGCATAGATGTTAGTTGTACAAGTTGATCGTTGTGAAAATTGATTTTTGGAAGCGAAACGAAATAAAGGGTATGTTTGGTTCATGTAAATAAAGAAAGAAAAAGTGGGTTTTTGTAGTTTTGATGTTGTGGTCATGATGGTTGAATAATATATGTTGCTAGATAGCTTATTTTAGATAATAGCTTGTATAGCTTATTGTGGGCTTATTTTTAAGCTTTTGATGGCTTATTTTGGGCTTATATAGCCACGTCTTATATTAAAATCACTAGGGAAGTGATTTTTAATTATTTTGTGTTATGATGTATGTTCGTGGACTATTTTTGAGGCTTTTGATAGTAACCAAATGCGATACGTAGCTTATTAGCTTATCTTAAAGCTTATCATACGTATTTTGGAGTTTATGGGCTCGCGGCCCATAAGCCTATTTGAGCCGTGGCTTAATGGAGGGGCTTATTGTGGTTCGGATTATTTTCTACGTATTAGTATGAGCTTATGTATGTTATTGGGCCTTGGTTTTGGGCTTGGATCGTATTATGGATATGTAAAAAGTGTAATGGATCCTTATTGGGCCCTAAAGCCCAATAAGCGATACTTGGTCATTTTAAGAGTTTTGGTGGACTTTTTGAAAGAGAAACGCATTTACGATGTGTTATTGATCATTATTTTGGAGAAAACGTTTTGGTAAACGTTAAAGTTTGAGATTTTGGAATTTTGTCGAAAAGTGTCGAATTTGTGAAAAGTGTTGAAAATAAGGTTTGAAACCTTGAAAAACGTTGTATAAACATACAGGTCATGTCAAAATTTCGTAAAAAGTTTATACTTAGAAATTTTCTTAAAAACATGATTTTTAATTTTTAAATAATAAAATATTATTTAATTATTTTATTTATTTAATAAATTCACTAAAAGACGAAAAATATAATTTTTCTCAAAACTTCTCTAATGTGTCTATTATGAGTAAACGTTTCATTTTCAACCGTATAATGATTATTTTGAAGTGTCTAAGGGTTTCTGAATGGACTTGTCGAAATATTTTATAATTAATAATTATAAATATTTATTATATTACTTATCTATTTACGCTAAATAGTATAAGTATGTATTATCGGAGAATGAGATTGATATGATTATGGAGATAAGTTGTCAACCATCACACCACTAAAATGTTTTGAGTAATTGTACAACGCGTCTAAAACACTATGCATCAAGATTGTTTTGGAATTGGATGATTAAATTGGGACGTTAACTGGACTAGGTCATGTGCGGGCGTCGTTGCATTTGCTTGTATAGTAGAAGTTGGTTGCTAAAGGCTTGCTTGAGATGAGTTCTCGTAGCCCCACTTTTTACTGGTTTTTCCGTTGGGGGAAAATGATACTCAAATGTGTTTTGAAATGTTTTGAAATGATCTGTGCGAAATGTGGTATTGTTTTGGGACAAGATATGTGCTTATGACTGATATGTGAATATTATGTGTTGATTTACTTGCATGAGCTGTGTTTGGCATGGCAAGGTTCTGTGTGGTACTCGCAATGTACTATGTTAGGCATTGCGAGGTTCTGTGTGGTACCACCTAATATAGTGCTCCAGCTGGTAGGCCTTTAGGTGGGGGCATTGCGACTCTATATTTATGTGATTGGATCGGATGGGTACGCCTACCCAGTGTTGTGAGATTATTGGATCAGATGGGTACGCCTACCCAGTGTTGGATTGGATTACATATATTCACTGTCATATAGCACTATTGTCCACTGTTGATATATGGCCTAACTTTTGGGTTTAATGCTCTAACCTACGTGCATCACATCATTATTGTTGACTTTTGTCGAGTATCTTTTTCAGGTATAAGTAAAATAGGATGAGTAGTTTGGTGATTTATAGCAGACATAGAAGTATCCCGTGTGGAATTTCGTTTGAAGTCTTGCTTGCTTGTTGTTTGATTTTAGTATTTGGAGATCTTGGATTAAGTTTGGATATGGTCCCCTGCGAGGGCATATGAATAAATGTAAGAGATTTGTGGATTTTAGTTGCGATTTGGGACATCACTTGAGTTTGTTCAAGGTTGATGGTCTTCATAGCACTTGGAGTTTATGCAATGTAGTTTTCTCTATTTTTGTACCTTGTGTTATGATTGATCATTATGTTGCATTCCCGAGTTTCCGCCATTGTCGGGGTGTGACAGATTGGTATCAGAGCCAAAGTTATAGAGAACTAGGTGGATTGGCCTAGACTATAACCTAAGATCCGTCGTTTAGTTGCGTATAGGATCTATGTGTGCGGTGTTTCGCTTTTGTGTGTTCTTGGTTTAGTGCCTTAGTTATGTCAGTCATTGAAATGGGGGCTCAATATTGAATATGAATGAGAAAGGATGCGCTTAGGTACGTTGGCCAATGTAATTATTAGCGTCGTCTCTAACTCACTCATTCTTGGTATTGTTGTTCACCACTATAATTGTTGTTGGGCTCGTTTAGGGTGGTGTTGCGCGTATATCTGGTTTTTTATAGTAAGATATTCGATGAATGTGTACGAGTCTTCCCACTTACCTAACGTTGCCCATGTTCTCCCTTGTATAGATAATGCCGCCAAGGATGAGGACCCGAAGTGCTGGCAGGCCTGCTGCCGAAACACTAGGAGGGGTACGGGTAAATGGGTTGGTAGAGGTGGAAGGGGTAGAAGACCTAGGGAAGGTAATGATGAGCATGTTGATGAATTGAATGGTCAAGGAAATGGCCTAGGTATGGGAGCTAATACGGGTGTAGATGGAGCTAATGGGAATGTAGGGGGAGCCAATGGGGGTGCACCCGACTTCCCAACGATCATTGCCCAGCAATTACGAAACCTCTTACCCACCATGTTGGCTCAGGTTAGTAACCAAAGGAATGTTGGAAATCAAAATGGTAATGTGGTTAATGAGAATGTTTAGGAGAATGTTGGGAATGTGTTAGTGAATGGAAACCGAGTAGGTTGTTCATATAAGGAGTTCTTAGCTTGTAGCCCTAAGGAATATGATGGTAAGGGAGGTGCTGTAGTTCTTACTAGGTGGATTGAGAAGATGGAAAATGTGCAAGAAATGAGTGGTTGTAGTGTTGACCAAAAAGTGAAATACACTGCTGGTTTATTTGTGGGTAAGGCTTTAACGTGGTGGAACTCTTAAATCCGCACGCTAAGCCGGGAAGTTGCTGTTAGTATGTCATGGAATGACTTTAAGTTTATGATGATACAAGAGTTTTGCCCTAGTCATGAGATGCAGAAGTTGGAATCTGAGTTGTGGAATCACGCCATGGTCGGGGATGGCCATGCTGCGTATACTGATAGGTTTCATGAGTTGGCTAGGTTAGTTCCACATTTGATAACTCATGAGAGTAGGATGATTGAGAGGTATGTGTATGGCCTTGCTACACAAATTAGTAGGATGGTGGCAGCAACGGAGCCAAAGACTATGCAAAAGGCTATGCAGATTTCTGGTGCACTAACTGATGAGGCTATTAGGAATGGATCAATTAAGAAAGTTGAGAAAAGAGGAAATATGGGAGAACCTAGTAAGGATAGGAATGCTAGGGATGATAATAAGAGGACTACAACTGTGAATGCTTTTGCGACTACTATAAACCCTGTAGGAAGAGAGAATACGGGTACTTGGCCCAAGTGTACCACCTGCAACTCCTACCATGCACCCGGTGGACCTTGTCGCGCATGCTACAACTGTAACCGCCCGGGTCATTTAGCAAAGGATTATAGAAGTGTGCCAAGGAATGTGAATCCTGTCAATGCTAGAAACCTACCAGTTAGGGCATGTTATGAGTGTGGTAGTACCGACCATGTTAGGCCAGCTTGTCCTAGATGGAATAGGGTATAAGGACCGAGAGGAAACCGTCCAAACCAAGTTGTTGCTAATAACGAGGGTCAGGGTCATGGAAACCAAGGGAACCAGGCTAGGGGTAGGGCATTCATGCTGGGAGCAGAGGAAGCTCGCCAAGATCCAAACATTGTGACGGGTACGTTTACTTTGAACAATCACTTTGCCACTACCTTATTTGACTCTGGTGCCGACTATAGTTTTGTTTCCACTACCTTCATACCTTTGTTAGGCTTAGAGCCCATCGACTTAGGTTTCAAATATGAGATTGAAATAGCCAGCGGGCAGCTAGTAGAGATTGATAAGGTTATTAAGGGTTGCAAACTAGAAATCGAGGGTCATATCTTTGACATCGACTTAATACCTTTTGGACATGGGAGTTTTGATGTGATTATAGGTATGGACTGGTTGTCTAATTATAAGGCTGAAATAATTTGCAATGAGAAGGTAGTGATGATACTACTACCGGATGGCAAGGTGCTTAGAGTAGTAGGAGAGAGACCGGATGAGAAAGCGAGATTGTTGATGAGTGCTAAGACTAGTGATAAGAAACAGGAAGAGATTGTTGTGGTTAGAGATTTTCCTGAGGTATTTCCGAATAATCTATCTGGATTACCGCCTATTCGAGAAATTGAGTTAACCCCTGTAGCAACGCCGGTAGCAAAGTCTCCTTATCGTTTGGCACCTTCTGAATTAGAGGAGTTGTCGAGACAACTCAAGGAATTCCAAGACAAAGGTTTCATTCGACCAAGTTCATCGCCTTGGGGAACGCCGGTATTGTTCGTTAAGAAGAAGGATGGTTCATTTAGGATGTGTATTGACAATAGAGAATTAAATAAGTTTACTGTTAAGAATCGTTATCCGCTACCTAGGATAGATAGTTGGTTTGGTATTGCTTTCTGCTGCTTATCATTCAAAAGCTCTGTAACACCTCTTTATCTCTTTCTCTTATTAATATAGTTGTGATTGTCTGTCCTTGATCTGCCACCTTAAGTGGTGTGAAAACCTAGGAACTTCTTTCTTTCTTTCTTAATTGTTTGTCTTATTTGTTTTCTTGTTTGTCATTATGTCTGTTCATAATTCTGAGCATAATTCTCCTCATAATTTTGATCATGATGATGATATTCATGATTCTGTTACCAGAATTAGTAAGTTAGATATTAGTGATCTATTACACTTGCATCCTAATGACAAAACTGCTCTAACTGTTGTTTCAATAAAACTAGAGGGAATTGAAAATTATCAAGTATGGTCATGTGATATGCTTTTGGCTTTAGAAGGAAAGAATAAGATTGGTTTTATTGATGGGTCTTGTAAAAGATCTAACACAGATGAGGTTCTTGGTAAACAGTGGGATAGGGTGAATGCAATTGTTTTGGGTTGGATCTTGAATTCAATATCTGAGGAACTATTTTTGGGTCAGATCTTTTCTAAAAGGGCTAAATATGTATGGGAAGAATTAAAAGAGACTTTAACGACAAAGTTGATGGATTAATATTTGGTTTACATAATCAAATTAATACTCTTAAAGAGAATAGTTCTTCTATTGCTGATTATTATCATAAGTTGAATGCTTTGTGGAAACGATCTGATGCTATGATTGAATTTCCTAAGTGTGTTTGTAATGCTTCTGAGAGTTTTAAGAATCATAACTAGTTAATGAAACTTATGCAATTCTTAATGGGTCTTGATGATTCTTACATGCAAATTAGAAGTTCTATTCTTTCTAGAGAGGTTTTACCTGATGTTAGAAGTGCTTATGCTACTATTTCTAGTGTGGAGTCTCACAGAGTTGCTGTTGGTAGCATAGCTGGTTCCTCTTAAAGGAACCAGGCTTCTGCTTTTGTTACTAATGTGCCTAATAGCCAAAAGTTTTTAAAGAAATAATCAAAATTTCAATACTGGACCTTCAAGGACTTATAATGTGAATAATAATAGACCAAGTGGGGGTTCTGGTTTGAATAATAACAGGCCAAGTGGGGGTTCTGGTTAGTGTGTAAAAATTGTAGTTTTAATGGACATACTATTGATAGATGTTTCAAAATCATTGGATATCCTGCTGATTTTGGGAAGAAAAAATCAGGTCAAAATTTTAAGAAACAAGGTGTTTCTAATAATAATTCTATTGGGAAAAGTTCATCTTCTGGTTTTTCAAATGAACAAATGGCTACTCTCTTATCTCTTATCAAAAACAATAAAATTGGAAAGAATGTGCAGGCCAATATGGCAGGTACTTATTTTAATCAAAGTTCTGTTTTTCATAAAAAAAAATTCACAAGTTTTACTGTTCTAATATAAATTTTAAACCAAAATTGGTTAATTATGGAAAGATTGTTGATTCAGGGGCTAACCAGCATATGACTTACTCTGATAAAGGATTAGATAATGTTGTTGATATTTCTCATCTTAAGATAAAAGTTGGTCATCCCAATGGGACTGAGGCTTTTATTTCAAAGATTGGAAATCTCAAGTTATCTAATGGTTTAACATTGTATGATGTGATGGTGATTCTTGAATATTGTGTCGCTTTGATTTATGTCCATAAAATGGCAAAAGAGAACAAGATTTTTGTTGTTTTTGATGAAAGTAAATGTTACTTTGTGAATCATGATTTGAATCTGAAAAATGTTCTGGGGATTGGTGATCAGTGTGAAGGGTTGTACTACTATAATGAACAAGGTATTAGAGTTAATAAGAGTAACCTAAATTTTCAATGTTTGTTATCTCAATATGATTGGCACTGTAGACTGGGTCATCCTACAGAACCTGTTATGAATGTTTTAAAGAAATCTTTAAAATTTGATAAATCTGACAAGGGTTTGTGTTGTGAGGTTTTTCAGAAAGCTAAGCAAACTAGAGAACCTTTTCCTTTGAGTGATCATGTATCAAGTTCTCTGGGAGTACTTGTGCATCTGGACTTATGGGGGCCTTATAGGGTTACTAGTTCTGAAGGGTTTAAATATTTTTTAACTGTTGTGGATGATTACACAAGAGCAATTTGGGTATATTTGATTAAATCTAAGGATGAGGTTTCACACTTTATAACTGTTTTTTATAATATGATCAATCAATTTAATAAGAAAATCAAAGTTTTTAGAAGTGATAATGGAATTGAGTTTGTTAATCAATATGTTAATAAGTTTTGTGCTGATAAAGGTATTATTCATCAAACTTCTTGTGCATATACTCCACAACAGAATGACATTGCTGAAAGGAAACATAGACATCTTTTAAATGTTGCTAGATCTCTTATGTTTCAGGGGGAATTCCTTTGAGGATGTGGTCTGAATGTATTCTAACTGCTACTTATCATATTAACAGGCTTCCTTCCTCTGTGCTAAATGGAAAATCTCCTTATGAGATGATATATAAAAAATGTCATTCTCTCTCTCATAAAAGAGTATTTGGATGTTTGTGTTTTGCTACCCTTGTCAATTCTAGTGATAAGTTTGGAAGCATATCTGAAAAGTATGTTTTAATTGGGTATCCTAGTGTTAAGAAAGGATATAGGTTATATAGTCTTGACAAGCATCAATTCATTTTTTCAAGAGATGTTAAGTTCGAGAACATTTTTCCTTTTAAGGATTATGATAAAATAAAAGATGCTACTAAAAATATTTTTCAAGATGTTAATCATATAAACTTTTTTGACCTTGAATATCCTAAGATGCCCAATGATGATGAGAGAGTAGACCCTAATCTGAATTGTGACAATAAAAAGTACAGAGTGCTAGTAGCAGCTCTTCTAAGTCTGGTGGAATTTTTGTCACTGCTGATTTTCCAATCAATTTTGGAAATGATGCTGATAGCAGTGATAACAATTTTGCCATTCAGAATTAGGAGGTTACCACACTTGAAGAGAATGTATTTTCTAAGGGTAATATGGATCAAAATCCAAATACTGTTTCTCAAGATAATCAAAATCTAAGAAGGTCTTCTAGACAAAGTATTTTTCCTAAAAATTACAATAATTTTGTTGTGGATTCTAAGGTTAAATATGGGATTGAAAAGTATGTTGGGTATTCCAAGCTTAATTCTGAAAATTATTGTTTTATTACTCAACTAAATAAACATTTCGAGCCTAAGTCTTTTTCTGAAGCTTCTAAATTTCCTGTTTAGATTGATGCTATGAATCAAGAAATGAATGCTTTACTTAGAAATGGCACTTGGGAAATTGTAGATCTTCCTAAAGGTAGAAAAGCCATTGGTAGTAAGTGAATTTATAAGATTAAGTTTCAATCCAGTGGTGAGATTGATAGATTTAAGGCTAGACTTATGGCTCAGGGTTTTGGTCAAAAGGAAGGTATTGATTATGAGGAAACTTTTTCTCGTGTAGTGAAAATGGTCACTGTTAGATGTTTATTGAATGTTGTTGTTTCTCAGTCTTGGCCTATTTCTCAGCTTGATGTGAACAATGCTTTTCTTTATGGTGATTTAGATAAGGATGTTTATATGAGACCACCTGAAGGATATTTTCCTTCAGGTAACAAGGTGTGCAAGCTTAAAAAATATTTATATGGGTTAAAGCAAGCACCCATGCAATGGAATGCTACATTGAATTCTACTTTGATTGAAAATGGTTTCATTCAAAGCAAGTTTGACTATTCTCTCTTTACTAAGATCGATAAGGGTATTTTTCTTACTTTACTTGTATATGTAGATGATA
>BQNB010185334.1:0-11108 GCA_026074375.1 Tanacetum coccineum
AACCGTGCAAACCGTATTTAGAAGGTTAAAACTCGTTGGAACTCGAACGCCGTCAAAGATACCGCTGATGTTTAGGGATAGATTTTCCCTTATCTAGTGAAACCTAAGTAGACTTAGACTGAAATCTCTAAGAGTTTTGCACTAGTACCTACCTGTGAATTTCGTGTATTGTGTGGATTTTCCTAAATCATTTGTTCAATTTGTGTCATGACGATTTGTCAGTTACACTTTAATTCTCTAGTAAATATAAGTAAGCTACTCCTTTACCGTCTTACAACCCATCTCATTATATTTATGTAAACTGTATTGCTATTATTAACTAAGTGGATGGTATCCTATGAACTATTTTAGTGTCGTCTTATAAACCTAGTTATCGCGTTATGAACTATTTTACACTAGTTTACAAACCGTTTGTTGATAGCCTCTTGTATATTTCAACACCTTATAAACTATTTTGATATCATTCCATGAACCGTTTTGTCAACATTTTACAATTATCTTACTATTACCTCATAACTTATTTGAGTATAAATTAATGAACCAACTCGTTTTCATTTTATAACCTAATTTACGGTTAATTATAAACCCTTTTGCTACCCTATTATAAATTATTTTGCAGGTATCTTACAAACTATTTCCGTGTCACCTCAGGAATTATTTCGTTGTCATTTATAGATTATTTCGCTATCAATTTATGAAAATGTTGTCAACATCTTATGAACTACTTCGTGTCTTTTATAAACCATTATGTTGCCACTTTATAAATTATTGGATTGTCAACTTGTAAACCATTTGTTACTTTTACATTATAAACCGTCACGTAACTTTCTCGTAAACTATTTTGTTATCGCCTCATAAAATATTTCCTGTTATCTTACAAAATACCTTGTGTCAACCTTGTTTTCATTACCACAAACTATTTTGCTACCTCATAAACTATATCGTTTACACCGTATAAGATTTTTTTTACATTAGTTTGACGAAAAGAGCATTTTATCGTTAGTTCCTAAATTATGCATAGCCTGATCAACTATGGATAATTCAGGAAGGACCATGCTATGCTGGGAGTAGTCACCATAAAATTTTGTCAAATTACCTTTATGTTCCATCCTCTACATTGTCAACAAGATTATATTGTACTTGGTTTTATTAATATTTTGCGTGCGTATTCATAAGTCGTGTCAGTCAGTATTCGCATCCGTAAGCGTCATACTCCCTCCGTCCCATATTAAGTGTCCATTTTTGACTTTTTGAATTCTTTTTTCATCAACTTTGACCGTAAATATTTTTCTTTATATTATATAATGCTTACTGAAAATTATACCAATGAAAAATACATTCGAAACTCTATCTATTTATATATTTTGCATTGAGTATCATATAACATAAGAAGAAATAATTAAGGTCAAAGTTGAAGAAAAAAGACTTTAAAAAGTCAAAAATGAACACTTAATATGGGACGGAGGGAGTAATATAAAAGATTAGAGAACGCGATCGGTCTTACCATTCAGCAGAACCTTAAGACCTCACTTGAACTACCTATATCTCACCTTAAAATTTTCTTACCCTTGCCGTACAAAACCTTGGCGATTATGAACTGTTTGTGGGTTAACCGACATTGTGCACTTTTGAACTAATGATTTGACTTAATCCACGAACAAACGACTAATACGATATTTTGACACGTAACCTGAGCTCTCCCGCGAGCTCCTCCTAATTGTTGACCTTTATTTTGGGGATATTGCTTCTCAAAATGTCCACTCTCTACATCCCATCACCGTTTGTTATAGTTATTGTTGCTATGTATTCTTATACTTTTGATTCGCGACTCCATATGTTTGTGCTATGATTTTCAATTTATTAAAATGAATAAAGATTTTAATAAAGATTTTCGATGATTTCGGATATATAAATGGTTCTTGCTGAGAGGTTGTGAGATTTGTGAGTTGCAACAAAGACGACGATGAGGTTAGGCTTGAATTAAAGGGAATTTGGTTGATTAGATTAGGCATAAAAGAGTTTTGGATAGTTTGGAAAATATGGCAGTGTTATGGTCAAGTTTTTGGTCAAGTCCATGGGTGATTTATAAAAATATAGTTGTCGGTCCGAGTTTTAAATGAGGGTAAACGGATGTTTAAAAAAAAAATGTTTCTAGAAGTTTATTAAGTGTCGAAAGTTTTTGAAAATATTCGTGGAGCTTCTTAATATCAAAACAAAGGTTTAGGAATTTTTCTAAACAAATCTCGTTGCCGAGGGGGGTCATTTTCTAAATATAGCAACATTATATATAATATATAGTAATCAATCTAAGTGTTTTGGTTAGACGATAGGGTTTCAATAGTTCGTTTTTGGAGATATAGAAACGATTAAATTAGGGGATACTATTAATGTCCAGAAATTTAAAAATTTCAAAATTTAAACTTTCTATAAATAAGTAATTTTTCGTAAGAACGTCGTGACATCTTTATAAATTTAATAAGTACGTAAAACACAATTTAGTTTACTATACTAAGCACAAACATACATGGTTTCCTATTTCGTTGTTAAACATTGTGTGAAACGTTTCCAGCTTTATTATTATCTCGGACTAGCACGCATTTATATTATGATCCCGATTAGAGCCGTTCGGTTATACTTTATTTTCCTCATTTGGTTAAGGTGAGTTGAGTCACGATACTTCCTCATACCTTCTAAGTAAGTTGAATACTTACATCCTTTAGCCTCGTTCGATATTAATCACCGGTCCTTACAGATATCTCTGCCCTAAAACATTTAAACCCTTATACAGACATACCCACACGTCTACACTTTCTCCTTTTATGTTTTCACTGTTAAGGGACTTCCTTTATAACGCATTTATATCAACCACAAAACTTGTAATGATATTTTTCTAAAATACTCATTTTGATGAATTAAATAACGTGGTCAAAACTTAGCCAAAATTTTTGTATATTAAGAAGTGTCAAAACATTGAATTTTGCCGAATGAAATTTTCAATGCCATATTTAAAAACGGATATGTTAAATCCTAAATATGTTCCTGATCACACAATAGGTTAACAAAAATCGAATCACGGGACGGGATTCCTTTAAGGGGTAGGTACTGTCACACCTCGCAATTTTCGATATTTTAAATGACTATTTTACCTTTGACTTTTTGGTTCCGACTTGACTTTTGACTTTTTGACCTTTTACGGCCCCCTAAAAACGATTACCGCGTAGCCGGTAAAATTTTTGAAACGTTTTTAAATAATAAATCATAATTTCGATTATTACCGCTCATTTGCAAATTTATTTTTCTAACTTATTTGACTTAAAAACGAGAAGATATATTTTATTCCTAAGTTGACTTATCAAAAACACTCGCTAAAATCATGTTTTCACAACTCGGGACCTAAAGCAATTTGATGAAAAATAACGACATTCCTGACAACGACACCGAAAATGTACTTTTTAGTTTTGACCAAGATCCGAAGAACAGCAGATAGACTGAAATGCCCCCGCAAGATTTTAGAAACACAAAAATAATTAAATTATATTTAATTAACAGTTTTATTAAATAATAACATTTAATAAATTAGTCATTATTTTATTCGAAAACGTTTGTTGATAACGCGAGTATATGAGTTAGAAATATATTTTTATTTTTATTTCAGACGAGACGTAACTGGTTCACTAAATAAATAACGAACATTTTTATAAATATTATAAAAATATTTATGAAATTATTTATCAGTAAAAACTCATTTTATCGGAAAGTAAAATGATTTGAAAAACCGATGGCTGCCAGTTTCGAGTGATCTGAACCATCCCTTAAGTCACTGCAAACGAGTCCCGCGAACCCTCCATTTTATAAAAAGATTCTCCAACCAATTACAACATTTAAGCCCCTGTGGTAATATTTTCAATTTAAACCCTAATCTATTATAAACCTTACACTTTATTTTATACTTTTATATAAATATAAAATTTTACCATTTTTATTTCATTTTTATACAAAATAAACACACACCTATAAACTTCTCTCTCCCTCTCCTCCCATTAGGTTTCCGGCGGCCACCACCGGAATCCGTACGCCGCCTACCACACGCTCCGGCCACCTCCGGCCAACGCCAAACGCGGCCATCTGTGGTTCCTCAGCCGACCTCCCCACCCCACGTCACACCATCATCTTCAATCTATACTCCTCATCATCATATCAATCAAACCATCAGCATACATCTCTCACCCCGCTGCCACTATACCGACCGCCGCCTAAAAACATCATCTCCTCCCCAACCCCCAACCGCTGTCCTACAACCCGAGTCACCCACCACCTTTCACTAGCCGCCTACGCAGCACGTCAACCTCACACCATCACCTCCAGCCACCGCTGCCATTACCAAACACCATCTCATCTCACAACCGCCACCCACCTCACCGTCACCAAAACCACCTCCACCGAACACGCTCCACAGCCGGCACCCTTGCTGCTGTCACAAACGACCATCAGCCTCCATCTCCCCCCACCACATCACTTCTTTTTATATTTTCTTTTTTTGGTTGGTTATATATTTTATAAAAACTAATAACTAGATAGTTAGTTTTGTTTGTTTAAGTTATTTATTTTTATTGATTTTAAAGGGTGTTTGTTTCTTTGTTTTACAACCCGAAAAGGGTGTTTGGTTGAGTGGATAAACGCCCGTAAGGGTGTGTTTGGTTAGCCTGCGTATAACAGCCCTAAGGGTGTGTTTGGAATTGCATTTAATTGCCCAACGGGGTGCTTGTTTTGGTTTAACACCTAAGGGGCTTTTGGAACTGGGTTTGACAGCCCATAAGAGGCTGTTTGGTTCAGCCATTAGGGTGCGTTTGGTTCTGTGGATAACGGCCCAAAGAGGACGTTTAGATATGAGTTTAACAACATAGGGTGTGTTTGGTTTTAGTGATGTTATTTACTATTTGATCTCGTTAATTATAGATATGAAACATACGGAATATATTGCAACATCTATGTTGGTTAAAAGGGAAAAACAATGGTTTTTGTAAAAATGGAAATGTCATACAAACGGCAAAGTCATGCCGAAATTTCTAAAAATCTTTATACTTAGTAAATTTTCATTAAAGTTTATACTATTTTAGAAACCCGATAAAATGACAAAGTTATATAGTTTTTAAGATTTTTAAAGTGTTATTTTACAATAAATCGGTAAACAAACGAAAACTATACTCTTACGAACGATATAACTAGTTTACTTAAAACGCGTAACGAAATACTAAATTATAAAATATTATTTTATAATTCCCAACTATAACCTTTGTAAAGTCTTTAAAAACGTCATTTATCAAATTCGTAACTTTAAAACGTGTATTTACTTTTACACAAAAACTTTTTATTAATTTTATTGGTGACTTTTGAAAAAGTGTCGAATTATATTATTACCATTATTTTAATCACGTTTCTTATATAATACTTGTAAAGTATTATATATTGTGACTTATTCTTTTGATTGTTTATCTTTATTATATAATCCGCCATATGAATTATATAATTGTTTCTTTTTCATATGTAATATATACGGAATATATTACATACTTTGCGTGTGTTTTTTTCGATTTATTTTATTTAACCAACCACCAAACTCATCCAACTCGAAATCCAAATCCCTTATCAACTAGTCGCGTTGATGTACTCATCCATCGGAAAACCCTAATTCATCAACCCAAGCTAATGGGCTTTAGCTGTTAAGTTAAGCTGCAACTTCTTGGTTGAGCCGTTCCATTCTCCGTTTGTGTTGTGATTATTATTTGCATTTCTGCTAGTTGCTTTGCAACATCAAGGTGAGTTCATAGCCCCACATTTTACTTGTTTTGAATAAATGTCTTATTATCTTTTGGGGTGAGAAACATGCTCGTTTACAAACTCGTTTACGTTACCGAATTTCAAATTCGTTTACACACTAATTACAAACCTAGTTACTTGATTGATATCACACTCTTTCTACTTATGGAATTAAGTACTTAAAGTTGTTTATGAATAAAATGGTTATTTCTTTAATGGACACAAGTGTTTTCAGTTACCATATCCTATTTACGTGTTGCCTAAGTTTGCTTAACAAACCACGAACTACTGCCCGACTTTATCATGAACTGTTAATTTCTTGACCGGAGGATCGGTTAAGGGAGCGCGAGTGAATAAATAGATCTATTGGGACTAATTATCCCTATCCGGGTAAGCATGCACTTACTTGTTTCTGTCGTCGATGAACAAACGGATATATGTCATGTCGATTATACATTATGGTGGTCTTTGGTTTGGGACACCGGTTTAGGGCAGGAATACTATGCAACAGGATGTAGCATGCCCTGTTGACTAAATACTTCAGGTGTCAAGAGCTTAGCGCAACAGTAACCCTTTTCATGGCGATATTTGTATTCCTTTAGAATAGTCGCATTTGCTTTTACGTAAAGTTTATATCTCCTATAATAACTGTCCACGGCTTACAATAAACTAGTGGTCCAACTACTTTTGGTTGAACGTTTCTGATTAGTAAATGTTTTCGTAATGCTTTGAGTGAAGCTGTATTCACTAAAAAGTTTTTATCCTCAAAATTTTTACATAGAACAGAATACACTCAACTTTATGTTGACCGTTTTTAGCATGTTTTTTTCTCAGGTTGCTTAGCTTGGACCTTCTTGATGTCTAGTGAGTCTACGTAGCAATAATTATACCTTTCAAGACTTATCAAAATACATACTCGTTGTCTTTTGAAAACCAAAGTATGCTTCCGCTACATTTTACTACGCTTCTCAAATGTTTTAATCCTTTGAATATTGTAAAACTTATTTATTTTTAAAACAATGCAAACGAGTTAATGATTTTCAAAACGTCCATTTAGTGGTCGTTCTCATTGTGCCTTGTGTTTCGGATTAATGATGACTTCACGAGACACATAAAAACGAACATAGTAGGATCCCCCACCTCGAGGACACGTATTCCGTCCAGGCCCCGTCTGGGGGTGTGACAGATTGGTATCAGATCCAAGGTTATAGAGAACCAAGTAGATATCTAGGTCTAGACTATAACCAGTATGTGATCCTTACGTGCTTTTATGTGTGCCTTATACGTGTTTTTGCTATGAGCTTACGCTTATCTTTTCTCTGCGATTATCTTTTCTTTGCGGTTATCTCTTCTCCGCGGTTTACGTTCGCCTTACGTTTATTCCTCTATTTACTTATATGGAAGTTGTCTATATAAATACTAAACCTTTCTAAGACATTGTGGATGACACAATGGTCTCAAAAATTTGTCTAAGACATTGTGAGCGATGCAATGGTCTCGAACTTATTATTCATAACCTTATACAATATCGTATTACGCGAGACCCGACACGGTTATATTTACATGGAATTATGTATGAATCTAAGTTTCACAAGTCTTGTATGGGCGGGACTTGTAACTGGAGGTTTAATATGGTAATTGCTATGTAAACTCGTTCATGAAAGATCTTAATCTTATTTACTTTAACCGTATACTCATCAGCTAATTTGAACTCTATGTCGATCTTCCCTAATTGTTTCTCCCCGTCTGGTACTCCCCGTCTCCGAAGACGAGTTTTAAACACTCGTTCCATACTCATTAGAGTGCCTGCATCGTATTTTCATCCACCACCTTGAAGATTTTGTGAGTACGCGTATTGCCTCAGAAATTAGTCTATACTTATTCATTTATTCGACTTATTTCATTTCCTTTACCCCGTTCAATTTTGAAGTAAATACCGACGCCAAGACAAGGAATAAGTTCCACAAGGATTGAGTGTATTGTAACCCAACGAATTGCTAATGCTATCGAAGCTAATATTGTTTAAGAGGAAAGAATCCACATGGCTCGCGACTAAATAGATTAGGTCGTACGCTAGGAAACCAAGGTAGTAAGGAATGACAACAACAAAATAAATGACAAAAGGTCGTGAGAGCTTACATTGCTAAACCAAATTTCAAGGCCGCATAAGTAGCAAAATTTCCCTTCCACAACAAACGAAGGTTGCACTACACTAGACCATGCACTGTGAAGTGCAATAACTACAAGAGTGTTGGCCGCGTGAGTAGGAATTATAGGACACCGTTTGGATATTCAACGTAGAGGCCATAGTGGCAAATTAGAATTCTGAACCGTGCGGACCGTATTTAGGAGGTTAAAACTCGTTAGAGCTCTAACGCCGTCGAAGATAACGCTGATGTTTAGGGAGAGATTTTTCCTTATCTAATGAAACCTAAGTAGACTTAGACTGAAATATCTAAGAGTTTTGCACTAGTACTTACCTGTGAATTTTGGGTATTGTGTGGATTTTTCCTAAATCATTTGTTCAACTTGTGTCATGACGATTTTGTCAGTTACACTTTAATTCTCTAGTAAATATAAGTAAGCTACTCCTTTACCGTCTTACAACCATTTCACTATTATTATGTAAACTGTCTTACTGTTATTAACTAAGTGGATGGCATCCTACGAAATATTTTAGTGTCGTTTTATTAACCTAGTTTTCGCGTTATGAACTATTTTACACCAGTTTACAAACCATTTGCTGATAGCTTCTTGTTCATTTTAACACTTTATAAACTATTTTGATATCAGTCCATAAATTGTTGGGTTGTCAACTCATAAACCATTTGTTACCATTACATTATAAATCGTCACGTAACTTTCTTGTAAACTATTTTGTTATCGCCTCATAAAACATTTCCCGTTATCTTACAAAATATCTTGCGTCGTTATATAAACAACCCTGTTTTCATTAGCACAAACTATTTTGCTACCTTATAAACTATATCGTTTATACCGTATAAGATTTTTTTTATATAACATTAGTTTGACGAAATGAGCATTTTATCGTTAGTTCTTAAATTATACATAGCTTGATCACCTATGATAAATTCCAGAAAGGACCATAGCTTTGCTGGGAGTAGGTCACATATAATTATTTGACAAATTACCCTGTAACTTTTCATTCTATTTCTTTCTTTCCTACATTTTACGAGATATATTGCACATTTGAATTTTATTAATATATGGCGTGCGAATTCACGAGTCGTGTACGTCACGTGTATTAGTACACGTAAGCGACATAACTAAATCAAGACTTTCTTTAACCTTAGCATAATAGAATACACCATACCCAGTACCGTGAAACTAAGTCATGCTTCCTGTAGTCATGGAAAATACTAAAGCATGCTTCCTGTAGTCATGGAAATTACAGATTGAAAGGTTCTAGAATGTAATGAGCTTATCACTTTAAGTGGATTATAACCAATAGAACTAGAAGATTTTCTTCAATATACTTACCTTTTTGTGAGTTAGACTCACGCAAATTATGAGATTCTCTTATCGATAAACTTTTGATGGATCTGCAGTTGAAGTAAAGGACGGAATTATTGCGAGTGCATGGAACCTAGTTCATAGAAGCCTCACCTTCGCTGAGTTTAGCTCTTTAAGTGGCATTGTCCCATCTACCGCAGACATCAAGGACTATGTTGAGTTAGCCGACGGAAAGAATATAGAAGTTGGTACTATCATTTGAGATTGTACACTGAACTTTATGAACCATCCATTCAATATGACATGAGTATGAACTCGAACCCGACAATCACCGGAATCCGTTAAAAAGATTAGAAACAATATAGTGTCTTACCATTCAGCAGAACCTTAAGACCTCACTTGAACTACCTTATCTCATTTTTAAAATTTTTACTCTTGCCGTTACAAAACCTTGCGGTCACGAACTGTTTGTAGAGTTAACCGACTTGTGCGCTTTTGAGCTAATGGATTTGATTTATCCTCGAACTAACGACTGAGTATGATATTTCATCACGTATCACTTGAGCTCTCCCGCGAGCTCCTCCTAATGGTTGACCTTTATTCTGTGGATATTGTTTCTCAAAATGTCCTCACTCTTCGCATTCCGTCACCGTTTGTTATAGTTATTGTCGCTGTGTATTCTTATACTTTTGATTCACGACTCCATATGTTTGTGCTATGATTTCTTTTAAATGAATAAAATGAATAAATATTTTAATAAAGATTTTTAATGGTTTCGGATATATATATATTTGTTCTTGTCAAGAGTATGCGAGATTTGTGAGTTGCAACAAAGATGGCGATGAGGTTGAGTTTAAATTATAGTGAATTTGGTTGATTAGTTTTGGCGTAAAAGGGTTTTGGATAGTTCGGAAAATATGGCAATGTTATGGTCAAGTTTTTGGTCAAGCCCATGGGTGATTTATAAAAACATAGTTGTTGGTCCGAATTTTAAATGAGGGTAAACGGATGTTTAAAAATGTTCCTAAAAGTTTATTAAGTGTCGAAAGTTTTTGAAAATATTTGTGGAGCTTCTTAATATCAAAACGAATGTTTAGGAAATTTTTCTAAAAATGATAAGTCGTTGTCGTTGGTCATTTCTAAATATAGCAACATTTTATATGTATATATATTTTGAAAAACTAAGTATTTTGGTTAGACGATAGGGCTTCCACTAGTTCGTTTTTGGAAATTTGGAAACGATTAAAATAGGGAATATTATTAACATCCCGAAACGAAAACTTTCCTAAAATAGAAACTCTCTATAAATAGTAACTTTCGTAAGGACGTCGTAACATCTTCATAAATTTAACGAGTTCATAAAAACACATTTTGTTGACTAAACTAAAAGCACAAACATATATGGTTGGCCATTTCGTTACTAAACGTTGTGTGCAACGTTCGGTTATTATTATTACTATTATTTATCGTTCTACGGCGCATCTATATTAAGTCGCGATTAGAGCCGTTCAGTTATACTTTATTCTCCTCCTTTGTTTAAGGTGAGTTGAGTCACGATACTTCCTCGTACTTTCTAAGTAAGTTGAATACTTACATCTTTTAGCCTCGTTCGATACTAATCATCGGTCCTTACAGATATCTCTGCCCTAAAACATTTGAACCCTTATACAGACATACCCACGCGTCTACACTTTCTCTCTTTATGTTTCACTATCAATAGACTTTCCTTATAACGTGCTATATCAACCACAAAACTTGTAATGATATTTTTCAAAAAAAAAAAAAAAAAAAAAAAAAAAAAAAAAAAAAAAAAAAAA
>BQNB010185335.1:0-12227 GCA_026074375.1 Tanacetum coccineum
TCTTTATCTCATCTAATTGCACATGCAAACTAGCATCCGCCAAACATTTCTTTAGGTTTGACACAAGAAACATGTCATGTACTCCGCTTAATTCCTCGGGCAATCTCAACCGATAAGCTATAGGACCGATCCTTTTAAGAATCTCAAATGGTCCTACATATCTCGGTGCTAACTTTCCCTTTTTCCCAAAACGAATTACACCTTTCCAAGGTGATACTTTCAGCATCACTCGATCTCCTACTTCAAATTCCAATGGTTTGCGTTTATTATCAGCATAGCTTTTTTGATGATCTCTTGCTGCTTTTAGCTTCTCCTTTATCAACACAACTTTATCAGTCGTTTCTTGAACTAACTTAGGTCCAAATCAAACTACTTTCCCCAATCTCAGCCCATAAAACAGGCGACCTACACTTCCTTCCATACAATGCTTCAAACGGAGCACACCGAATGCTTACTTGATAACTACCACCAAAATCGATAACACATGCCCTCATTATATCCTCTAAAGTCTAAATCATACGTTCACTTTGTCCATCCGCTTGAGGATGCTAAGTAGTACTCAAATCTAATCGCGTCACTAACACTTTCTGCAGCATCTACCAAAATCACGAAGTAAATCATCCATCTAAATCTGAGTTGATCGTCACCAGAATTCCATTCCTTGCTATTATCTCATCAATATAAATCCTTGCCAACTTCACATCTTGAAATTTCTTAAATAGCTAGAAAATGAGCTACTTGGTTAGTCTATCGACCATCACCCAAATCACATCATACTCACTACTTTGACCTTGGAATATTTCTGATAAAATCCATGGTGATTCTATCTCATTTTCACTCAAGTATCTCAGGCTGTTGTAGCAAGCCAAAAGTCTTTGACATTGCAGCTTTCACCTCTTAAACAAATCCAACAATTGCTAACATAGGTAACTATATATTTTCTACACGTGGCAAACAATACATGTCTCCAAGGTTATAATATGTCTTATCCGCTCCCGGATGTACCAAGTACCTTGATGCATGAGCCTCATCCATTACTACCGTCCTCATCATTCCCTACTAACAGAACTCATATATGATCCATAAAGTACAAACTCTCGTCCTCCTTCTTTTCCATATGTCATTCTAACCCATGAAGCCTTTCCATGCGTACGTTCTATTGCTTGAACGCCTCACTTTGGGCTGCCAATATCATTCCTCTTACTCTATACTGAATGGTCATAGCCATCGCTCGAACACGTCTAGGTTTCACTCGTTCCTTCCTACTTAACGCATCAGTCACCACATTTGCCTTACCTGGATGGTAGCAAATTTCATACTCATACTCACTATACAATTTAATCCATAAAGTACTAACCATCATCTGCCCTCTTTTCCATTTGTTGGTCCAGGTCACACAACATTTCTGCTGGCGTGTTCTCTACCTTGGACGTCTCGCTTAAAGTGGCCAATATTTTGTCCATAACACTTCTATGTGTTTGGCTAGGCTTCTTTATGTTCTCCACCATATTCGAGACTTTATTCTTAGAACACTCATCCTGAACATGACCAAAAACCTTACAACACGTACATCTGGGAGGGTTTCACTCATACTCAACACAAACATTACACGTATAGACACCCTCCCTAATAATTTTAGGCATAACCACCACAATATTATCTTTCAGCTCCACATCAGCCCGAACCTCAATCAAAGCTCTAGTATAGCTTGATCTACCACATGATTGAATGCACATGTCAGATGTACAAGAGTCTAACATCAAAGGAGTACCAACCTTAGTAGCAATGACACTCAAACCATCCTCACTAAATGCAGTCACAAGGACACCATGACATTCTGCCTCTTCTTACCAACACACTGGTGCGCCCCCACGGAACATGACTAGGTCGTATGAAACCTACAACTTGCAACTCTGAAATTGTTCAGACAATTCTTGCATTTCCAAGGACGCTAGACGATATGGAGACTTCGCGGCTGGCGTCGCTCCATGAACCAAATCTATGCGTAACTCAACTTGTCGTTTTGGTCATTGACAAGTCTTCCAGAAACACATCAATAAAATCTCATACGACAGAAATATCACTTAATTTCGATTCACATACCTTTATGTTCATTAAGGTTTTCATGACTCCTTGAGTACGTTCACCATGAACCCGAAGTATATCATCACCTTCCAACGGTATCCTAACCACCTTCTCATGACATACTATCACAAACTTCCTCTTGGACAACCTGTCCATTCCCACAATCACATTAAAGCTTCCACGAATCAATGGTATCAACGAACTCCAAGGGTTATAAAAAATCGAATAGGACAACAAACGAATATCGAATCAAAGGCTCAATGCTTATAAGAATTCCACATATGCAAATAAACGTGGATCAAATGGCATAAGAATCCTTTGAAAGAAAGGATACGTATATGCACCGAGCGAAAACGCAATGAAAGAAATCAACAGACGACAAATGAACACATGAAAAAAATATCAATACGAAAGACAGAAATTCTTATACCAATTATCAACTTTACTCGAAAGACCAGATTAAATAATGTTTTTATAAAAATCAATTTAAATTAAGAAAGTCACTTTAAGTATAAAAATCATTTTAAATAATAAATAAAATTGTCTTAAATTTAATCTTTATAAAATTCATTCTGGTTGTCATAAAAAATCTAGAGATGGTTATCTAATGGTATATCGTACCTTACCACTATGAATCACTTTAAACCAGTTTTTTATAATAAAATAAAATTTATTAAACCACTTAAAAATTTTCATATCCTATTTGTATAGACCATTTAAACATATTCTTTTTACAAAGATCATTTTAAACATAATTATTCTCAAACACTAACACAATCCACCATTCACAACAATAGCAAGTAGCACATAACATACAATAGTCACGTATAGCCCATGCCTCATTTAAAACACATTATCACAGTAACTAAAACATTTAAACTCATAACATCATTTTCACCCCAAGAAAACATAAGAAAAAGGGGCTATGAAATTCACCTGATGCTTAAGCAAATTCTAAATCCTTGCACAAAACTAAACAATCAAAACAAACACGTGTTACACGCGACCAAGACAAATGCTTATGCCCATGTAACAATCATATGATGGTTGTCTAAGGTGTTTAATTACCCTCATGGGTCACCATGACACCATCCCCAACCTTAACCAACATGTTTACATACTTTTCCAAAGTCTTACAATTTACCCAAAAACGCAGAATTTTGACATCACTTTACCATTTTCTAAACAAACCTTACTGAGCATTATAGAAATTTTACCAAAAATCACAGCTTCAAAACCATGAGTCTACTATCTCCATGATTTTTTCACTAATTTATTTCCCCTCTTAAGTATCCCAAATAAAATCAAACTTTTAACTACTCAGTTTCAGATATGATCGCACACTAAAAAGTTTGGACCTAAAAACCATACTTAGACTCCAAATCAGAAGCTCTCCTTTAGGGGATTTTTAAATAGACACATAGAAACTAAACATCCTCGTAGTTGGATTTATCTAATCAAATTTTAAGTGGGGGTTTTACACCTCGTAATCTGACCCGATCTGACCCGAATTTACTACTTTGACAACTTTTCTCGTAACCAACATTTGAATGACTTCCCGACCTTAAAAACTTTCGAGGCAGGATGTTCTGGAAACTAGACTCTCTGAGCTACATCACAGACACTGGAAACTTGACAAAAGCTATTACCATCATCGAGATAACAGCCGAACAATACAGCCCTAATTTCTGCCCTAATCTAAATCAAGTTCTAACGCGATCTAAACCCTAACGAATACACCCATATGATCCTAATAAACCCTAATCATTAGTAATAAGATTAAACATCATTAATTTACAATTGAATGAAACCCTAAACTATCCATCTAATAATTGTTACATGAATTAAATGATAATAATAACAAAGATAAATTAATAACTCACCCTTAGAACTTGTTTTCTTCACAAAAAGTACAACCCTAAATTTTTTTTCTCCTCTTTTCTCTTCGTCAACCGTTCTCACAGGGGAGGGTAGGGATTTTATTCGTATTGATAGCCTCAATAATAAATCCTAGAAAATTCATTAATTAGAATTTGTTTCCAATTACAACTCTCTTTTTTTCTTTTCCTTTTCTTTTTCCCCAAAACCGGCCGAATGGACCTTTATATAAATATATAATTTTATTTTTAATTAACTAATTACTTGTATTACCTTAATTTTCTACAAAAATCTAAGCTTATTTGCGCATACCTTTTTGCATAAACGCACTTTACTAAACCTTTAAAATAAATAACTTTCAATTTATTAAACCTAACTTTCAAAATAGAAATTTTCACTCTTTCGTATTCTAAAACACTAACACCAATTCATACCTAATTTTACTAACACATAAATACGTATAGTAATAATACTTACACAATTAACGCAAAAACGCCAAAACCATAAAAGTCATTTCCTTGCTACCAAAAGTGAACGAAAGGAACTTAACCAAATCCATCACCAATCCAATCCCAATGAGACGATCACGCTCAATGGATTGATTACCAACTCTCACACAATCCACATAACGCATATAAATACATAAACCATACATTACAACAGATTCATAAGTCAACACAAACGGTTATGACTAAACCTGCTCAAGTCATGGTTTGTCACACTGGTGAGATGGATGTGTAGCGGTCAGACTCATCGGTCCCAAACCGATCTGTCTCCTCATAAGAGGGACATGGGCAACAATGGGGACAACAACAGAGTCGGACCAGACAAAGATGCTCCTCCACTTTCCTCTAAAGCCTCCCCCCTCGTCCATTTATAGAGAGAACATCATCATCGCCATCACCTCCATCAGCTGGATAATCTACTGAACCATCCTCATAGTCCTCCTCGGGATCCGAGTCAGCAACATAGCCCGGAGATAAGGCTATAGGTGAATCAGCAACAACATAAGGCTGATCCTCAACGGGAACCTCCTCATCAAATGGAGCTAAGTACTCGGGGTACTCTGGTCCTGGCACGTAATCTGGCGAGAGCGGTGCCTGCTCTGGCTCCTCATGGCCAGGCACGTAGTCCGGTGATGCCGGTGCAGCGTCCGGTGACTCGGGCTCCTGGATTCTGAAGAAGTCCACAGCCCAAGCTAGCGGGTCTCCATGCAATGATATAGACGCATATGTAACCTCGGATGATGCCGAATCCGATGACATGACTGTATCTGTAACACTCAAGAGAGTTTACATTAGTACATATATAAGACCAATAATAATATACTTAATATATTATAAACACGTATGTGAACCATGCAACATCTAGTCTACCCAACTAATGCAACAAGTAATGTATGAATGAATGTCCCATAAAAATCCCTTTTTATGATGCAATGTTTGAAAACGGTTATAGTCCAAGTAAAAACATTTGACCTGGTTCTCTATAACCTTGGCTCTGATACCAATCTGTAACACCCCCAAATAGGGTCGCAGCGGAATAATAAGTCCGGGAGCGTTACTTCATAGATCAATAGCACAAGATATGAGAACGACCTCTAAAAGAGTCGTTTAAAATACGATACATTGGATTTATTGAAATTGTTTAATACAAAGCGCAACGGCTTAAATTGTTCAACATTTGATAACAAGGATTTTAGATCATAACAAAAATCCAAGATTAATGACTCCTAAATTCTTTTATGCATGACTCCCAAAAAATATCCCCAATGTATCCTTAGCACTTCGTGCCTCATTGACATGAGAAAACAATGCTTTAAAAACGTCAATAAAGTTGGCGAATTCATAGGTTTATGTAAATATAATGTAGGACCGCAAGAATTCCAAGTGTATATAATGCAACAGATGCAAACATCACAAAGGTAAATTAAATTTCCCTAAGCTCATTGGGTTTCCACATTGAAGCTCGACATGTACAATTGCAATAAAATTGCCACATTGCCCCACTTGATGATGTTCTAACCTGCAACATTCCTAATCCAACATTGAATACATCCGTTGGTTTCACTCCATGACACCAGTGAAGCTACTCACCCGGATGGGATATATAATCCTAAATACTTAAATTTAACATTCATGCTCACACAAAGTAATTGAATAGTTCATGATAATGGCATAGTATTTATCGCTACTTAGGCAAACAGCGTAATCAAGATATAGATAGACACTTGCATCAAATTTGGGTAAAACAATGCATGTTTCTCACCCCAAAAGTTGTAAATCATTGATATAGTAAAACATGGGGCTATGAACTCACCTTAGTAAGTAGTCCTCTATGAAAGGTAATGTTCCCAAGTATGGCAAATGAATCACACCGTCAAATACCTAAGTAAATACGGCCAGTCTTAGTCTACAAATTTAGGCCAACGACTTCGTGTATAAACTATAGTAATTTGCAAGTTTATATATACTGATATCACTTTTGTGGTGGTGTATCACGTTTTAATTTATTCGTTTTCCTCATTTGCTCTTGGGAAGATGTACGACTATATACTTTTAAGTATACACGATGTTTAAGTATTAATAATAAATATACCTATTTATTATTCGTGTGACTTTACTTATATAAGTATCCGTATTATACCACGACTAGTCCTATACCATAAGTGTTTATTTAAATCACTTAATTTATTATAAAATAACCCGTAGGGTTTTCATTATTGGCAAAAATTAGTCCCTTATAGTTTAAAATAGAATATTTACCGTTTACACCCCTGAGTTTCCATGTTGATACATTTAGTCCCTCTATTTTACAAAAAAATACATTTTAGGTTCTTATGAGTTCTAAACAGTCCCTTAAGTTCGGGAATGTCAAAAACAATATTATCAATATACTATTAGTATTAACAATATGCTAGCAGTACTAACTCTGCTAGTAGTACTAACTCTGCTAGCAGTACTAACTCTGCTAGCAGTACTAACTTCTGCTAGCAGTACTAACTTTGCTAGCAGTACTAACTTCTGCTAGTAGTACTAACTCTGCTAGCAGTACTAACATCTGCTAGCAGTACTAACTTCTTAAGCCTGGCAGTATTAACTTCTAACTTAGCTCGTATCATACAACCCATCAGTGAGTAAACAAATTCGTTAGAGTTTTGTTTGAGCGTGTTGGACACAAAGAACGGCGGTAAGGTCTTGCTAACTTAATTTGACATATCGACCTAACAACCCTAGTTCGCATATACTATAGTGTACACATCCTTTATTGAGCAAGACGAGTTGTTAAGATATATGGGAAAAAACCGTGACTGAAAGATGTTTTCGGTTACCAATGATTATATCAATCCTCTCGGCTAAATATTTTAACGTGTACATGCATGGTTAAACATTCCATCTTAAACACAAGATCTTGGTTACATGCCTTATGGCTTTTAGTCCACCACATAAGTCATACATGTAATGTATATTAAGACGTATACATGGGTTGTGCCATGCTAGGCACAACCCACGTTTAATTTGTTTAACATATGATAACCGTACCCTATGACATATGAATAAAACATGAAACTTAAATATGAACGTAGGATAAGACACTTACAAGGGTCCTAGCTTCTTGAACATGTGTGTGGTGTAGTCGTGTGGAAACTCGACTTGTATACCCCAAGCCTTAGTTTAAACCAAATCTTTCTTGCTTTCAAACCCTTAAACGTATAACCTTAGCTTATAGATTACCAGGTTATACCTTAGAAGTCTTTGGTTGTGAGTTGTGGTGTCGTGTCCATGGATTTGTGTCTCGACTGTGGTGACCCAAACGAAGAGAGCAACAAGGATGGTTTTCGCTAGTGTGCCTTTAAGTGTGTGAGTGTGAACACCTGTGTATAAGCTTCCTTTTATAAGAAAATATCTCTATACCACTTTCTAAACCATGCTCCTTTGGCAGAGAAGGGGCAAGTTTAATACATGCTTAGGTGGGTTTTTTTTAGGGTCAGTTTTAGGGCTTGATTAAGTACAAGTATTTAAAGAATAGGGAGATGTACAAGATTATGTAAATTTTCTATGTGGTTTGTGTGGTGACGATTGCTAAAGGGGGAAACTACAAATACAAATCTCAGTGGAAGTGTGTTATGTATATGTCTTAATTAATCCTAGGTTGTACAAGATTTAGTTAAGATTTGTATGTAATACACAATGGTCCTTGTGTCGTGTGATATGAAGAGAAACAAGAGAAATGTCTATCAAATTTGGTTAAGAAAGTTCATATTCCTATTTTCCAAACATAAATCGAAGTCAAAGCATATTTATAATCAAAAGTAAAGGCCGAAAGGATTTTTGGTTATGATAAATAGACAATCGTTTTAGTAAACTAACCGTTTCTTTAATCGATTATACGTTAACTGTTGACCCAATTATCCATCCAAGTTTACCATATTTACTCTTATTCCCTAAACAAACATCATTTTATATCTTGAATTTGAATTATTATCTTTAGATCATGACAGTCTATAAGATAATCCTTTTTGTAATACAATCGACCTTTTTAGAATAACCAATCCCAAGGAACGACATGGTCTTATCCGTAACCTATACTATAAACGGGGGTTTATACTTTACCCGTGTGTTAGTGGGAAATCGGATAAAACTAGAATTATAAATTTAAAGCTTTTATAACACATCATAGTTCTATAGTAGCCATTAGTACGGATCATGGTCGGTAATTTGATAATGAAGTACAATTCGGAGCTTATTATGATGCACAAGGCATTACTCATAATTTCTTGGCTCCACGTACTCCGCAATCAAATGAGGTAGTAGAAAGAAAGAATAGAACCTTGCAAGAGAAGTCTAGGACTATGCTTAATGAACAATCCATTCCATAAAAGTTTTGGTACGATGCCGCTAATATGTCAACTTATATACTAATAGAATATTAATTCGACCAATACTAGAAAAAACCCATTATGAAATATTTAGCGGTAGGAAACCCTCTTTAGAATACTTCAAAGTATTTGGAATCAAGTGCTTCATTCTAAATACTGAATACTATCTTATCAAGTTTGACCCGAAGTCATATGAAGGTGTCCTTCTAGGATATTCTCAAAAATAGTAAAGCCTATACAGTATTAAATAATCATACAATGAAAGTCGAAGAATCACTCAATGTGACATTGGATGAAAGTCCTCCTCCTACCAAATTATCACCATTAGTTGATGATGACGTTGGTGAAGAAGAAGCTATCATAAATAATATTAAAGTAGTAAATAATAAAAATGAAGAAGATGAGTTGATATAAGTTGACAAAGTCGTTAACATTAAGGAGTCAAGGAATCATCCACTAGATCAAGTCATAGGAAATCTTAATCAAAGAACCTTAAGATCTCAAGCCCAAGATCATAGTGATTTCTTTTGTTTTATATCTACCATAGAACCCAAAAATGTCAATGACGCATTAGAAGATGAAAGTTGGATTGTAGCTATGCAAGAAGAACTAAATCAATTTGTAGCTAATGATGTTTGGGATATAGTCCCTCTACCCATGAGTTAATCCGTCATAGGAACTGTAACACCCCCATTTTTACAATATAGCAGCGGAAGCTAATCTAGGGTATTACTTCATGGATACAACAATCATAATCATAGAAAACGACCCAAAAGAGACGTTTGTTCAAAAGATATGTTATCATTCATTTCAATTCAGAGTCTTACAAAGGCAGGTCCCAAAATCTAGAAACATAAAATGTGAATGATAACAAGTTTTAGCCATCTTCATGTCCATGCCACTTCGTGCCATAAGTTGCTTAATTACCTGGGATAAACATGCATAAAAAGGGTCAACACAAAGGTTGAGTGAAATTCATAGGTTTGAAATGTAATAGTTAAATACAATTTACTCATACTGGAATGGATGTGGTATTGCAGGAATAACGTATGAAGAACATTATTGTCATAGTGAACAGTATTATCACCCTAAACTCATGAATCACATAAAGAGATAAAGAGATATTAAAGAGATATTGGGAGATACTACCCAAAGAGATATTGGGAGATATTACCCAAAGAGATATTGGGAGATATTACCCAAAGAGATACTAAAGAGATATTGGGAGATACTACCCAAATAGATATTTCCATGTACCTAGGCAATAATATATCAGGATAGCATATAGTTTAGCATAACACTTGCATTCATGATTTTATAGTAGGTGTCACGGGTTATAAATGAGATTATGAACTCATTAAGTCTTTGAAAAGTAATCACATTGTTATGAGTATATAAAAGAGTTTGTAACAAGCATGTATCCCCCTCGCGGGTTTATAAAACATGTAAATAAGTAAAGGCGAGGTTATGAACTTCACCTGATAGGTAGTTGCAATAAATATATCCAAAATGAAAGCTGACGACCTTATCACAATCTTAACCGGGGAATGTTGATATAGTAAAATGATAGTAAACAGCCACGTCACACAACCTGAGTAGAATATGTCAAGTCTTAGGAAGATTGTACTTTAGAACTTTGGTTTAAGAGTTATGAGTTTGATTGAAGAGTTTGGAATTATTGTATCACCGTTCGGGCCATCATATGTTAGAAGCCATTCTATAAACGTTTGAGGAGCGAGGGCACTTTAAATCGTAAACCCAACCACTCAGTCAGAACGTAATATCGAGATGGAACATCTTAATATGAAGCTCCCTAGTATTGTGGTACAATATAGCTTCCGGATGATCGGTTTTAAGCGTTTTAATCAATATCTAGAAATGTTAAGCACGAGAAGCGTTAATTAAAGTTATGTCATATAATGTTTTGGATATGATTTTATACTTTTTCAAAATGTTACATTTTAGACCCTGAGGTTTGGAAAATTGCAATTAGGCCCTTGGAGTTTGCATTTTTACGACTTTGGTCCCTTAACTTTGAAAGATATACCAAGTAAACCTTGGACTTTGAAAAGTGACATAATAGATCCCTGGAGTTATAACTTTGATAAAATGACACATTTAGCCCTTTTAGTTATAAGTTTCCGAAAGTTACGATATATACCCCTTGCATGGATTATAATTACAAAACATGTCCAAATTGCCATGCAAGCTTAGTTTAACATTTCAATAGACATTTATAAGTTATAATAAACTAAAATATGAAGTTTTAACGCAACATAAGTTTAAAATAACGATTCGTTAAGCTAAAAAGTAAAATGGATCAAATTAGGGTTTTAAAATGAAAACGCACGGGTTTTAAAATCAAATTCCTTCATTAATCAATAAAGTGGTTATTTTAACATTAGTTAAACATGCTTGGATATGTTATAACAATATTTAACCATTATAACATTTAGTTTTAAGAAAAACGCGAAATTAGGGTTTCGGGTGTACGGTTTTGGATCAAAATGGAAAATGAGCATGAATTGGGTTATGAAACTTTAACAAGAGTTTATTTAGGATCATATGAACATTATAAGGGTGTAGTAGCAGGTATGAAGTTGATAGAACCTGGGTTTGAGCTTCAAGGATCAAAAATGGTGGAAATAGGTTGTTTCGGGTAGTATTTCCACTCGTACGCCTTGTATCTTCACTCCAAGGCTTCAATTCTTCAGGGCTTCACTTCTCGACCTTCTTTAATGATCCTAGGATCATATGGGAGCAAAGGATTGCTGCCTATAAGGGTTATAGAGGAGGAGGTGTGGTGCGAGTTTGAATGGAGCATAGGAGGCCCTATTTATAGTATTTTGAGACCAAGGAGGTTAAGGAAGCCATGGGTTCTATTGTGAGACACTTGTACAAGCTACTACATGAGTTTTTGAGGCTATGGAAGGAGTTGTGGAGGTCTAAGAAGCTAAAGTGATGGTGTGGAAGGTGTTGGTGGTGCCACGGCTGAAGTAGCAAAAAGGAGAGGCCATGTGCCTCTATCCTTGGCCATGAAGTGTTCCAAGCAGGTGGGTAAGCTGCTCTAGGTCATCTAGAAGGTATCCATGGTGGTATCTTGCACATGGGAGAGTTTTAAATAGGTTAAAATGGGTCATAAATGGGCACGGGTCTGTTTTGGGTTCGACAAGGGTTTCACGAGTTTTCAAGCTCATATTTCGTGTATAAATGATTAAGGATTGTTAATACATGTTCCTAAGGTCTGATATAAGGAGTGTCATTAAGATTTAGCAATTGGTTTGGGTTAAAACGGGTTTAAAATAGTGAAATGAGGTTGCGGGTTCCAAATGGTACGGTTTAGGGTTTTCTTGACTTTCTTTGTTTATAATTCGTGTGATTTTGA
>BQNB010185336.1:0-12227 GCA_026074375.1 Tanacetum coccineum
GAATTCTGGAATCATAAGATGGTTGGGTCAGTTATTGATGGGTATACAGCTAGATTTCATGAGTTGGCAAGGCTGGTGCAACACATGGTTACCCCAGAGAACCAGCGTATCAACCGCTACATTCGGGGTTTGGCTCCCAAGATCAAGCCACATGTTACTTCCTCTAAACCCACTACTATTCAGAGCGCTGTGAGCATGGCCAACCGTTTGACCACTAATGGAATCAAGGATGGAACTTTTAAGAAAAGGGAAAATTCTAGAAACAAGAGGAGGTCGAATGATCAAAACAGGGACCGAGGTCGGGATGATAGGAACAAGATATAAAGAACTGGAAGAAATTTTGCTGTGACTTCACCAGAGCAAGGGCCACGTCAGTATGCTAGTCAACAGCCGAAGTGTGGAAAATGCAACTTCCATCATTCTGGTAACTGCCCTGTGTGTGGTCGATGTAACCAAGTAGGTCACTTTACCCGATACTGCACGGGTAGAGCTGCTAATAAAAGACAAAGACCGACTTGTTTTGAGTGTGGAGATTCTAACCACTTTAGGAGGAACTGCCCAAGGATGAACCGAGCCACTACCTCAGGAGGAAATCGCCCAAACCCTGTGCTAGCAATCAAAGGAAACCCCAACCAAGGGAACAATAGGAATCAAGCATGTGGTAGAGCCTTTGGCCTAGGTGTTGCTGAATCTACACAAGACCCGAACGTTGTGACGAGTACATTTTCTCTAAAGTATCATTTCGCTATCGTTTTGTTTGATTCTGGTGCTGATTATAGCTTTATATCTACCAACTTCTTGCCATTGATTAACATGAAACCTAGTGTCATAAGCCCTGGTTATGAGATTGAAATAGCTAGCGGCCTTAAAGTAGTAACCAATATGATTGTTAAAGGTTGTAGACTTGAACTAGAAGGTCATACATTTATCATCGATTTGCTTCTTTTTGGTCATGGTAGTTTCGACGTGATCGTATGAATGGATTGGTTGTCAAAGCTTAGAGCTAAGATAATTTGCTTTGAGAAAATAGTCCAAATTCTGATATCTAACGGAGATAATTTGGAAGTTCATGGAGAACGTCCCAAAAGGAACCTGGAACAGTTGAAAACCATGAAAGTGAACAAGCCAAAACTCGAAGACACTTGCACAGAACATCCCTGTTGTACGTGAATTCCCTGGTGTAGTTCCGGAATATTTTAACCTGGTTTTACCGCCATGCTCGTGAAGTGATTAGTTTTTGCATAGATCTTATTCTCACAGGTAGCTATGCAATTGCCGCGCAATCCCCTTATCGATTAGCACCTACAAAAATGAAAGAAACAGTCCAAACTAACTTAAAAGCATCCAAGAAAAAAGTTTTTCATACACCTAGCTCTTCACCTGGGTGCCCCATGTTGTTCGGTGTGAAAAAAAGAAGGATGGATTCGTTCCGCAAGTGTAAGAGACTATCGAGAGCTTGAACAATGCAAACGTCAAGAACCCGCTACCCTCCTTCCTAGGATTGATGACTTGTTTGATCAGTTACAAGGGTCACGATATTTTTCAAAAATAGACCTTCGATTTGGCTATCATCAGTTGAGAGTACGCGAAGAAGATATTCCCAAAACTGCATTCAGGACGAGGTACGGACATTTTAAATTCACGGTCATGCCCTTCGGTCAGACTAATGCTCCCGCGGTATTCATGGACCTTATGAACCGCGTATGAGTCCGTATCTTAACAAGTTTGTCCATTGTCTTTAATTGATGACACTATTTAATTCAAAGTCCAAGACGAGCATGGAGTTTTACCTAAATTGATAAGGAGTTTGGCTTGAAAAAAGAGAAAATTATTCAAGAAATATTCAAAGATGCGAATTCCCCTGGCTAACAAGAGGTTCATTTTCTCGGCATGTTTGACAATGAAGGTATACGATGTGGATCCTACAAAATGAAGCATTGAAAAAATTGGAAGCCCCCTGAAGACCTCAAAGCCGAAGCATCCGTTCATTCTTAGGATTGGCGGGATACATATAGAATGATTAATCAAGCAATCTTTCTCAAAAGAATGCAAAGCCTCACTCACTTAGTTGACATGGCAGAAAAACAAAACGTTTTGATTGGGGAGATGAGCAGGAGAATCCTTTTCAGACATTGAGAGAAACAGTTGTGTGAATGCTCCCTATTCTGGCACCATCCTAGGGCTCGAAACCGAGATTTTGTAGTTTACTGTGACGCCTCGAATCAAGTTTGGGTATGCGTTCTGATAAGGAACCAAGTAAATTGCATACGCATCCAGACAACTCAAAATCCATGAGAAGAACTACACCACTCATGATTTAGAGTTGGGCGCCGTAGTATTTGCTCTCAAAACCTGGAGACACTATTTGTATGGAACAAGGAGCGTGATCTACACCGATCATAAGAGTCTTCAGCACATTTTTGATCAGAAGGAATTAAATATGCGCCAGAGACGATGGATAGAACTTTTTAGCGATTATGACTGCGAGATTCGCTACCACCCAGGTAAAGCGAACCGATAGTAGCGAGATGCATTGAGCAGAGAGGAATGGTTTTAAACCAGCGACGAGCTCGAGCTGTGAGCATGACAATTCACTCTAGCATTAAGGCTAAGATACTGGAAGCTCAGAGCGAAGCTTCCAAAAGCGTCAACGCTCCAGCAGAAATGTTGAAAGGATTGGACAAACAACTTGAGAGAAAAGAAGATGGTGGATTATATCTTGCTGAGCGAATTTGGGTACCAGCCTATGGAAATTTTGAGAACTTTGATAATGAATGAAGCCCATGCTACAAGGTATTCCGTACATCCTAGAGCAGACAAGATGTACTATGATCTTCGAGGCTTATACTGGTGGCCCGGAATGAAGAAGGACATTGCTACGTATGTTAGCAAGTGCTTGACTTGCTCTAAAAGATTCAAAGCAGAACACCAGAGAACCTCGGGAGTATTAGCTTCAAACGCCAGAAATTACCTCGAATGGAAATGGGAGAATAATCACAATTGGACTTCATAAGCAAGGTTAACCGAGAAAACCAGTAGTTGACAGACGACTTCGATTGGGTCCTGTTCCATCGACTGACAAAACATAGGCACATTTCTAGCACAACTGTGAAGACTATCAAAGATAGACAGAGACCTAGCAAGACTATACATCAACGAGATCGTAGTCAAGACACGGTGTACCTAGTGCACAAATCATATCCGATCGAGACATTATTTCATTTCACATCAAGAGTTTTTGGCAATCACTCACAGAAAGCATTAGGAACAGACTGGATTTAAGTACAGCCTACATCCCTGAAACCCGATGGGCCAAAGTAAACAGTACATACTAAACGCTAGAAGATATGCTTAGAGCTTGCGCAATTGATTTTGGCGACAATTGGGATACTCACCTACCGTTAGTAGAATTTTCATACAACAACAGCTACCACACGAGCGTGAAGTGTGCCCCATTTGAAGCATTATATGGAAGGAAATGTCGAACACCCATAGCTTGGGCAGAGGCAAGAGTCAAGCAAAGTTAATGGGTACCGAAACCATCCAAGAGACCACTGACAAGATTGTCCAAATTAAGGAAAGATTAAAAGCCGCACGAGATCGCCAGAAAAGCTATGCCGACAATCGTCAAAAACCGTTAGAGTTTAGTGTCGGTGATAAGGTACTACTCAAGGTGTCGCCTAGGAAAGGCGTGGGTACACTTTGGTAAGAGAAGCAAGCTTTCACCAAGATACATGGGACCGTTTGAGATTGTCGAACGAGTCGGTCCGGTGGATTATCGGCTGCGCTTACCACAAGAACTTGGTGGGATCATAACACACCGTTCACATGCAAACTTGAAAAATGCCTACTGACGAAACTTTGCACGTACCGTAAGAAGAAGTCAAGAACAAACGACAGAAACTGCATTTTGTGAAGAACCAAACTGAAAATCTGGGACCGTGAGGTCAAGAAGCTGAAAAAGAGACGGATTCCTATTGTAAAAGTTCGTTGGAATTCCCGACGAGGACCAAAATTTACTTGGGAACGAGAAGACGAGATGAAGCGTAAGTATCCGCAACTGTTCGCGAGCTATGGCTTAGGACGAGCAACTGAAATTTCGGGACGAAATTCCCTTTAACAGGGGGAAACTGTGACATCACGATCATGAAAGTTGGGCCCAGTAACCGAAAGCAAACGTATGTTAATTGACTCTTTTAATTATCTGTGGAGTCGCTTTTATGTGGCCATCACTAATTTTAGGTTTAACCAGCTTGTTTTTATAGAAACTCTAGGTTACGCGAAATATGAAAGAGGTTGAAGTAACGCACCTTTGACCCTAGCAACCTAGTTAACGCCTAGACGACCATGAATATGCTCAAACAACATTAAAAATAAATGTCAAAACACATGGGAAAACATAAATAATAAATTTCACAAACTATCCTCAAAAATTTACGTATTTTACGGCTTTTTACGTAATTACCAGAATGTGCACAAATTTGCCAATTTAGCCTAGACACCTTTATTTAACACTTACCCTACCAACAACATAATAAATTATAGCATACAATATGAAGATAAGTTCAGCACCATGGTGAGACACACCAACCCATGCAACCACTTAAAACTTTCTTATTGCTTTTTTCTATCTACTACCCATCCCATCTCAACTTCTTTACAAATTCCAAAACCACTAACAACTCTTACAAACCACCTACGATTCTTAACATGCAAAACCACTCTCTACCTCATTTCTATCACTAAATCTCAGATCATACACCCTCTCTTCTCTCTCTAAAAACACCAACCACAAGAGAAAACATAAGAAACAATCAAGATTTTAAAATGGTTTGAAATCAAGAACAACCAAGTTTATAAAGGGGTATCTAGATAGATTGGGTTAAGAAATCTTGAATCAGAGAGGTCATATAAGGGTTCTAAACCAGATACTAAATCGATCTCAGCACCTAATCATCACTCTCATCAATCATTCATTAAATCAAGGTACCAACGTTGGTGCAAGATAACAATGTGTGGATTCATGCACCAATAGAGCAATTTTTTTTCATTCTTCTTCACATGATCATTCATAAGCTTTTTGTCAAATTAAATAACAATAAATCTTTAATCTAAGAGATTTTTCCTCACACTAAAATGATGTTAAAAAGGGTACCAACACTTGTGTGGTTTTTTTTAGTTATAATGGTTTGATAAAATGCATGAACAGTTTAGATAAAATGAACATAGTGGGGCCAGAATTGAAGAAATTTAATTCTTCTCACTAAAGAGGAGTAACTCACTCATTTTTTCAGAGTATATGACGGCTACTTTTTTTTTGTAAATTAACTTCAATGAGTCCTCTACAACATTTTAGTTTTGTCAAAAACCTGTAAAAGCACATAGTATTTTTGAAAAAATTATGCAAGATTGGTGTGTAGAAAGTTAACAAAATTGGCATATTTGACTTCTAGTTTTGCAAGCCCCATAAAATCTTTATAAATTAATCTTTTCTTTCAAAAACCACACCCCTGAAATTTCAGTATATTTATGATATTATCTTGATATGATTGGCCATTAGTGATTAGAATTAATAATATGGAAAAACACGGGAATAGTACGGAATAAAGACATGAAAATAGCATGTTGAATCCAAACACTTTTATCCACTTAAAGGTCATCATAAGTTGTCCATACTTGCTATACCGAGGGACCCCACAACACCACTAAATCTTGTATATGATTTTGGCTTTTTTTTTTTTTTTTTGGAAAGAATCCCAGAGAAAATTTAACAAATATAAATTCTTTTTGGTGACATAATTTTACATTGAATCATGTAGAATACTCATTGGGATTGTTTTGGACTAAAAATTTTATCTAACTTGTTTGGACCACAAATCAATATTGGGAACACTTTCATGGCTAAAATTCGGTTCACAATTAGTTTAATATGTTAATAAAATGTTTCCAGAAGTCCAAGGCATAATTGTGATTAAAAAGTGCTCAGGTTATTAAAATGCAAAAAGTGGGCTGAATTGGAGTAGTTTTGGAAGTTTGGTCAATTTGAGTGGGCTAAGCATTATAAAAATTGTTTCTATTGCTATGAGACACACTAAACACCTGGTAATATTATGTATTAAAAGGGCTAAAACAATAAATGACTTTTATTTAGTCAATCAACCTTTTGAAACAACGTGAAACCGGGTAAATTTGTGATTTTCTGAGAAACATTTAAACAAGCAAACACTTTGGTCATAAAATGGTGAACGATAAAACTTATACAATATCAATTATAACATTCGAGCATATCATTAGATCTAAATTAGGTATATGTATTTTACCTTAGGTTCGGTAGCAAAGGGTGCGCGTGTCGTTTTGGGTTGCCTACATTGTGTGACCTGACGTAATAGTCAAACGATTGACCTAACTTTTGAGGTGAGTTTCCTCACGCGTCCGCCCTCTTTTTGCTAATGAATTCGTTTTGGGGTGGAAAGCATGATGTGTTTTTATTAAATTTCTATGCTCATACTTTTATGTTTTATAAACATTCGAGCATACTTGAACTTACTGAACTTGGTTTTGAACTTTGCAAACTTGTGGAACGTGTTGAACTTGTTTTGGAATCGTGTTGAACTTGAACTTGAACTTAATATGTACGTTGTTGTATGCTTAGAACCCGCCACTACTTTTAACTCACTTTCCTCCTCAACGGGATTGAGACGTTAGTACTTATGGATAGCGCTATTAGGAGATTAGCCCCACCTCACTCCTCGCACAAGGGTGCATAGTACTAAGTGTTTGTGCCACACTATACAACTAGAACTTGATTGGATGTTGGAACGGTTAGGCTGAATACGTTTAATTAGTGCCTCGCATAATCACCATAGCACTAACATATACATTGATTTGTTTGGACTCCACATTATTTGAAATTGATTTTGGGTATGGGCAACTGTTTTTCATAACTTGCCATTGGGTTGGCAAACTTTTATCGGACATCTACTCTTTATTTAAAACTACATTTTATGTATAAAATCTTGTGAGCTCACCAACTATTTCGATAGTTGACATCTACATTGTTTTTCAGTTATTGTCAAGACATCTACATAATTGCAAGAATCATGTCTTTTGAATATCCATGTTCGGATAGAAACAACTTATGATGTTTCATGTACTTTTAAACTTGTACTTTGTAATGTTGTAATTCGGATAACTTTCTTTTGTTTAAGTTCATGTATGGTGTTTTATCTATCATCTTTTGTATGTTTAATTAATTGTTACACCTCGCGTTCGCGCCTGGTGGTGTGATCGTTACAATCCTTAGTTTGATAAAAAGAAAACCAAAAGTAAATCTAGAATAATCTCATGACCATTTTACTAAGCAATACTTCTTACTCATTAAACTACTCACAAAAGTTGGACCAAACACGTCCATATGCAGCATAAACAAGGGCTTAGTAATGGGATTCTGAATCTTGGACTTACAAGAGGCTCTGTGTATCTTTCCTTTAAGACAAGCAACATAGGTTTGGTCATTTTACAAACGTTTTAAAGGTAAACCTCTATCAAGATTTTCTTTAACAAGCTTATTTATGTTCTTAAAATTTATATGACCAAGCCTTCTATGCCAGAGCATTGATTCATCTGATGTAGCCTTTGCAACAAGACAAGTTAAATTTTCGTTAGGAACAATGTTCTTTAGATCAAAACTGTACATGTTGTCTTCTCTAAGAATTTTAAGAAGTATATGACTTTCATCAGGCCACTTAAAATCAGGAGAAAGGACAAGACATTCAGTATCAGTAAAAAGGACATAATTCTTTTTGTCACACATCTATGAGACACTAAAAAGATTGAACTTTAACTCATTGACAAAGTATACATCATCAAAATCAAGATTATCAGTTTGAAGTATACCTTTACCAGTAATTCTACCACCATATGCTCCTCCTCCAAAAGTAACATAACCTCTATCAAATTCTTTTGAATCTAAGAGATAAGCTATGTTTCCAGTCATGTGCCTTGAGCATCCACTGTCAACAAATCCTTTATCATTCATCTGTGGCATGCCCTGCACATAAAAAGTAAGGAAATTAGTTTTCCTTGGGGACCCAAGCCATTACTAACTTGGATCTGCCTCGTGCATCAATGTAGTTTACACCTTTGATAAAGAAAATTGATGCACACCATTAGGTTTGGTAGTCTCCAGACCCAACATGGCTGAGGTCTTAACAACTTGACCCATTGCCCTGACAGTATATAATTGTTGCTCCCCCCCCCTAGATGGCCTAGCAGTATTAACTACTCTGGGCCTAACAGTATTAACTCTTTGATTAACATACCTGTTAGTTAATGTTGTTTTCTTATAAAAGGGCCTATGAACAGTTGTTTGTGCTTGTTTAGAAAAATATGTTACTGGTCTAGCACAATGAACTGTTTGGTTTGGGGTGAGCAGTATAAACACAGGCTAAGCAAGTAACTAAATTTGGTTTAGACCAGATTTCCAGCAAAACTAGCTCTGGAGCTCATATTCTCTGGAATTAGGGAGTGAGTTTTTAGCATAGCTATCATAATCTACCTGTTGTAATTTTTCCAGTCACATCCTTTTTCTTTGATGATTAGGACAGTTAATCTAGAGATGATTAAAACTCCCACAAACAAAGCAAGCTTTGTTATACATGACAAACTCACTTCCTAGTTGATTGGATTTCTGACCATTCCAATTTCTTTGATCCCTCTAAGACTTTTGATTCTATAACCTTCCCAGCATACCCTAAGCTGTCTTTTTTTTGTTTTTTTTTTTTTTTTTTTTTTTTTTTTTTTTTTTTTTTTGTTTTTTTAAATGTTTTATTCTACTAGGTTATTTTAGTATTCTTTGGTTTGACAACTTCTACATGGATTGGCAGAATGAAAAAAAAATTTCATTCCAATCTTGACATTTCTTTGTCGACCTTATGAGGAGACTCAACCGAGCTAGTCTCATTATCAGACACTTGGTCTTTTCAAAAAAGAGTCATCACGTATTCACCTCATAATTATCTGACATCTTTGTCACAAACAATGGTAAAGACTTTACACCCGTATCCCTAAAAAAGACCAGCATACCCATTAAGATTTAGGCCTCAGTTGAATTCATCAAGACTGAATAAGACAAGTCTAAAGTTTTGTTGGTCTATTAATAGGATTTAAAGGATGAGGTGAAGAACAACATTATAACCCCAATCCCCAACCTTCTTGCTTTTGTCAGTTATACTGACTTTCTAACATTTCATCTAGATGCTCATGCAGATTTATCAAAACTTTGCAACTTAGAATCAATTCCCTCCTAATCTTGCTTAAAACACTTTTCATACACAGTATTTAAGCACACCTAATTACACACTCAATACAAACCTACTTACTCTCTTACAGACCAACAATTTTCTTCACTGAAAAGAACCTCATTCTTTTTATATGTAACAAGTCGATCTTCTATTGTTGCTAAACCTCTTTTATATGTAGCTGCTTTAAATTCAGTTTCATTTAGCTTAACAATCAGATCATCACACTGTTTCTTAAGAGTTTCATAGTTTTTTGCGACAAGTTTATGCAAACGATTATCAGTGTAAACCACAGAAATCTTGAGAAATGCCATTAGATCCATATTTGTCAGAACTTGTTCTTCTACCATGTCACTCCAGTCAAACCCAACACCATCTATTGCCAGCATTGCCTTTAAAGATGTGTCTTCCTCATTCACAGATCTCCTGGTGTTCTCTTGATTTCTGCTCCCATGATCATAAATTCCTAGGCATGATAACCTGACTCCTAGGATTTTACATTCTCCTAGCAAAAGTTCCTAACTTGTGACTATCGAAGCTTCTACCTTGACTTTATCAAACCCAATCAGTATCATTAGGATTTAATGAATGATCTTCCTTCCTGTCCTTTGATAATGTCTCTTGGCCCCTTTTTTCTTCCCCCCCAATAACGTCAAGCAAAAAGGAGAGTTGCCACTTCAAGTCCATAGCTTCTAGATCATCTTCATGTATTTGCTCTAAGTCATGCTGTAGGATATTAGAACCATTTGGATTTTCAACCATGAATGCATACATAACATTATCACTGATGTTAGCAGTACTAACAGAAGAACTAGCAGTGTTAACATTAGTGCTACTAGTACTAACTTCAGATGCAACAGTATTAACATTATTAGTGCTGCTAGTACTTGGAGTAAGACATAAAGATCCAAAACTTGTACCAACAGATTCTTAAACACACACTTTGTTCAACAATTTTTAAATTTGTTTGTACAAAATCTCAATACTCATTGTTTCAAGATATCAGGCTTTATTCAGTCATAGACTACTACATGAGTAGTCCTACACTCAGAAGGAAAGCTCCTAACAAAAATTTTACAATTTAGGTCTTCAGAATGATGACCACACCCAAAATTGCAAGCCTGCTAACAAGCTTTTGGAGCCTGTTAAATAAAGAGTCAAGTGACTCAGTACTTGAAGCATTAAAATTTTCATATTGTTGCTTCAAGAGTGCCTTCTGTGTTTTCTTGGTTGCTTCATTCCCTCCAAATCGAGTTTTAATAGCAGTAAACATAGATTGAGCATCATCATACTGACTGAAAGTAAGCTGATGTTCATTGGGAAGAGCCATAAGTAGTACACATCTTAATCCTTGACATCATTCTTCTTGTTGGTCTTCTCTTCAGCAGTATATAGGTACTAGACATCTTTTAGTGCCAAAAGTAAACCATTCACCTTGTATGTGACAGGTACAAATACCCATGAGTTACCATTCTCTTCCCCCGGCTTGACCAGTGGAATCCCAAATCGACTTAATTCCAGGAGCCGCATCCGTAGCTCGAGCACCATATCGATTGGCTTTATCCGAAATGAAGGAATTATCGAAACAACTACAAGAGCTTTCCGATAAAGGATTCATAAGGCCTAGTTCCTCACCTTGGGGAGCCCCGGTCTTGTTTGTCAAAAAGAAGGATGGGTCATTCAGAATGTGTATTGACTACCGAGAGATGAATAAGCTGATAGTAAAGAATCGTTATCCACTCCCAAGGATTGATGATTTGTTTGATCAACTTCAATGTAACACCCTCAAATTTACAACGCAGCAGAATACAACATTGGAGTGCTACTTCATAATATAAGCTCACGAGTCACGGTAAACGACATTCAATTTTTATTAAAAAGATCAGAGTTACAAGGTCCCAATAACTTTATAAAAATTCATTTCAAAATAATCCACAACATGTTTAAGTTTCTTTAAAAGAAAACATTTCATCATATGTGCAAAGTTCATCAAATCCACGTCCTTCGATATCCGCATTCCATCCCATCCAAGCTAGCAAGCATATACCTGAGATAAACATGCTAAAAAGTCAACGAAAACGTTGAGTGAATTCATAGAGTTTATAAACAATCATTTTGAACACAAGCATAGCAAAACATTTAGTTCATAGAACAATCACAACGATGCTAGAGCCACGAACCGAACCTTAACCATGTGCCCAACCTGGAGTGATAGTGCTACACACTCCCAATACTAAATACAATATGTCCCCGTATGCCCTCGCAAGGAACACACGCCAGACAGGTCGTTAGGCCAAAATAGATCTATTATTATTGCATCAGCGTTCACCGGTTAGCGGTGATTGACGGTTCATGAAGGAAGGGCCACAACAATACACTCATAGCAACGTTCACATAATAAAATCACCTGTGTTCGATTTTCTAAAACAAGCATGTATCTCCCTCGCGGGTTTTCAAAACATAAAAAGAGTTAAATGCGAGGCTATGAACTCACCTTGCTCGTAAGCAATAATCGGATAATCTAATAACCACGTGGCTTCAATGAACATCTTGTCGCGATCGCGAAGTTGCAATTAATCCTAACGGTAATGCTCCATTCATTTAGGGAGGTATAAGTTTTGGGGTTTTTCCGATGGATAGTTACATCGACACGACTCAAAAATAAAAAGACTCAATTTAAAATTATAACATTTCGGTCGTTGACCAAACAACATAAACAAAATGATAAAACAAGTATGTAATGTATATGCATATTATATAATTCACATATAAAAAAAATAAGACAAGTATATAATGCGCGGCGTGTATTTTTATATAAGAAAAATATTATATAAGTGACGTGAGAAAAATATAATTAAAACAACATAATTCGACAAGTGTTCGTAAGTCACCAAAGGAAATAAATAAAAAGTTACTTGAAAGTAAACA
>BQNB010185338.1:0-12227 GCA_026074375.1 Tanacetum coccineum
AACAATCACAACACAAAGACCCTATCGTACATGCACATTTTAAGTTAAACTAAAAGTCTAAAACAAGTTTCCGTCTATTATGGTCGGGAACCGATATGTCTCTAATCAACCAACTCTAAACACTATCACTCAGAACGTCTTAATAAAGGTTTTTGAAATTCAACCAATCACAATCAAATACCAATTGTGTATTTACTGATCCCGGGATTGTCTCCACTTTCTTCTAAATTACATCCAATCAAAATCATTAATAGGTTGTATTGTAATAGAAAGTATTTGCTTAACTACAACCCTTAGGGCTGTTAGCATTTCCCTAAAAATAAAAAGTGTAAAAAATGTTTGTAACCTTTCCGATTGAGATGAAAAAAGAAAACAATCCTATCATAATTATTAGAATTTAATCTTGTTAAATATTTTTTTGAAAAAAAATTCATATCAAATATGTCTTGATTTTCTTTATTTTTTTGGCATTTTTGATCCTATTTTTGACATTCATGAATATCTAATCGTGAAACACTAAAAACATGAAAGTTATAAATTGTCTCACTCGTTAGATACTTTTTTGAATCATTCAAATCTGATGACATATGAGTGAGACATCACACGTTAAACATGAAGTTTAAGTCATATTTGTTACACACTTGTTGCACACAAGAAGTTTGATGAAATGTATATCTTAGATTTTTAGTGTTAAAATTGTGTTACATGCACTATTTTTTGCACCACAATTTACCACTAATCATTTTATTAATGTAAGATTAAAAAAAGATTTTTTTTTATTTTGTTAACTTTTTACAAAAATTAACATTTTGAGTTTTTAACCATAAATTTGACCAATATTAATTTGAATTAGAAATATTTAAAACATAAAAGTTTTAGATTTTAGATCAATTTGAATCACTTAGATATAATATCATATGAGTGAGATATCAAACGTTAAAGATGACGTGTTAGTTATATTTAAAGATGAAAAATATGGCTTATGAACAACATGAATTATTTATATTTTACAAAAAGATATCACTAATAAAAACAAAAATCAATTCCATAATTACATTTACCATAAAATAAAGCCTACAATATATAATTACATACCGTTAAATATTTTTTTTAAATAAAAACTTTAATATTAAAAAAATTACTCCAACACAGATTTTACGTAATTGGTCCTTCATTTTCGTGATTTATCCTTGGGGCGAGCAATGTATCTCTAAGGTTATCCGTTGGTTGTAAAGTTAATCCTTAACGTAAAACCTCACGCTCCGCATCGTAACGCGAGCGCAAAACCTGGTTATGAACAAATAAATAAAAAATTTATTAAAACTTTTTCCCAGTATAAGGTTAAGAATCTTCACATTTCTAAATCTTACAAACGCATTTCTTTTAATATATATTTACTTTTGTTGTGAAACTATTGAGAAAAACGCACGTGATACAGGCTTGCTCATATTAGGGGCATGTTTGGAGGAAAGTATCAGAAACGATAAGTAAGGAGCGTTGTGATTTTCAATGCTCGTTTGACAAGTAACAAGTAGCTTTATTTTTTTCTTTCCAAAATGCACATTTTTAACGCTTTATGAAATAGCAATTAGAAAAGTTAAGCATTGAGAAAAGTTGAGCATTTAGGAATTGTTTTACACTTCATGATAACACTTACAACAACATTACCAAACTTTATTATAATATAAAAACAGCTACTTCTCATAGCTACCGCTAGGGTTTTAAAAGGCGCGAGACATGGCTTCCACGTTACGAAGTAGACAAAGGTGTCAGTTCTAGGTGTAGATGAGATGAGGCGTGAAAAGACGCGTTTAGACGTGAGGTATGACGCCCTCTTGGATTTAGCTCCAATTTTTTTTTTCTAAATGAAGTATATTGAATTCAATGATAGTTTTTAAACATTATTAATTATGTACAACACTTTTTGTGAACTCGATATATATGAAAAATGAATATTTATATATTTTGTGTTGCATTAAGTCACACTTTAAAAACGTAAAAGATTCACCATGACTCGATATATATGAAAAATGATAATTTTTAATATATAATATATGTTCATGCATGTCTAATCTTTTAGAATCTTACGTATTAAAGCAATACAATATGCTAAACAAAACATAATTATGTATCGGGTGAAATATATATTTTATTAAAAAAAAATAGTAAATAATATTACTACTTAAATAAAAAAAATCAAATGGCCTGACAGTGAACTTTGTGACATACTGCATATTGAATGATTAGAGCAATTGTTATTGCAATTTTTGAATCTAAAACGATGTATGTTTGAAAATCAAAGTTCATTGTTTCATAACTGTATACTATATTCTTTTGCGTAGTTTATTTAAGGGTGGTGGAGTTTTTTGAATGTAGACTTTATACTGATATATTTAAATATCTAATTTTAATTAAATAAAAAATGTGTAAATAAGACATTTTTGGTAACTCGATTCTTTCTCAAAATAAAGCCCTAAATACCATTGGGATTTGCAATCGGCTTGTAATTTTTTTATTTTTTTTCTTTTTCTTCTTCATCTTCAACCCAGCTCTGATACCACTTGTTGGTAGTCAAAAGCACGAAGCAAACGAACAAACTCGAACAAACAAAGCGGAAGCTTTATTCAAATACCAAACCAAATTACAAAGACAAATTCAAAGGTACCAAACCCTAATTCCAAAAGGTACGAAACAAATATTCAAAGGTACAAAGAAAACTAAACCCATCAATCCCTATTTATAGGCTAAACAAACTTGGTGGCCAAGTCACACAAATTTACCAAACGCCCCTTAGAGTTTAAGTCACTTTTCTAACAATCTCCACCGTGACTTCAACTCCGTTCGAAACTTCAAACCAAACGAATCTTCGTCTTCAAATTCAAATTTTCAAACGCTAGAGATGCTAGCCAAATTCAAACAAACGATCGAATCCGAAAACGATCCAAAAAACAAAACCAATTGATCGAATCTGAAAACGATCCAAACCAAAGCCAAATGATCGAATCTGAAAACGATCCAAAACAAATCAAACGATCGAATCAGGAAACTCCACCGTATCCGACAATTCCAAATCCAAACGAATTCCAGTAACGCAGAACGAATTCTTTAAACAAACAAAAAACCAACTTCAATCCAAACGAACCCAAAACTAACCTTTTTTTTCTTTTTCTTCTTCATCTTCAACCCAGTATGAACCCTAAAAGAAAAATTACCCAAACGAACTGAAGAAGATGATTCTTCAACACAAATTCAAACGATTCCCAGAGAAGAACCCAAAAATCGAACCTACTCGAATCCCCACAGAGATCGATCGACAATCAATCGATTCTTAAATCGAATCAAACGAGAACCCTAAATTCGAATAAACCAAACGATCGACCAGCTCTGATACCACTTGTTGGTAATCAAAAGCACAAAACAAACAAACCAAATTCGAACAAACAAAGCGAAAGCTTTATTCAAATAACCAAACCAAATTCAAAGGTACCAAACCCTAATTCCAAAAGTACGAAACAAATATTCAAAAGGTACAAAGAAAACTAAACCCATCAATCCCTATTTATAGGCTAAACAAACTTGGTGGCCAAGTCATACAAATTTACCAAACGCCCCTTAGAGTTTAAGTCACTTTCTAACAAACATCATGCCTTGTTTTCAGAAGTTTAAAGCTAAAAATGCTCTGCTATTTAGCTTGATCTGAATACAATGTGTGCAGTATATGATTTTCTGAGAATCAATATGCTTTTTTACCTTAGTGCTGATGCTGACAAAAACAGGTTTGACTTGTGTAATTGTGCTTTAACTAAACTTTATCCTAGCTGTGTGTTAACATTAAGAATAATTTCGTTTAACTAATCTGACTCAGGACTTTACATTAAAGATATGTTTTCCATTCCATGATATGCACCAAGAACTTTGTTTCTGTTACAACTTACAACTTCCAGTTAATACGAAAAACAAGAACATAAAATATGAGTTCGATACTTCCATTTGTTCACAAAAAACACAAAAAGCATTTCATAACTTCCAATTTTTCTTAAAGAACTTTCTATTCCACGTTTTGTTCCCCTTTATCATTTTCACTGATCTTGTCTAGTTCATATTCCATGTCTTTCACAATCTCGTCGTCATTGAATAGGTCTTCAAGGCTATCTACATTTATCGGCTTTCTTGACTTTCTCACCCAATCTTGGTGCAAATTAAAGCCTCTACAATTTTAGTTGACAATGAAGTTCTCTAAGGGTCTAACACACGTCCACCCGTACTAAAAGCGGATTCAGATGCAACAGTTGAGATTTGAAATGCTAATATATCTAACACAATAAAAGAGTATATAAACGATAATGTAAGACATCAATTTGAAAAGTGTAAACATGTAAATTTTGTGTTAAGTAAAGTGTGATTACCTCTAACTAAGGTAATTAATCGAGGCAATTCTATTGTTATTATGCAAGGAAATATGTGCAATAACCAAGTTCTAATTATAGTGCAGTAGTGATATATAAATTTTGAACCCTAAGTCATTTTGGTTTTCAGAATCTTTAGGTTGTTGGAAGATTTAAGTTCATAAACTCTGCACAGGTTTCTTAGTAAATATGTAATATCTAATTCTAGTATAGTATAAGGTTTGCGGCCTAGTGTACATAGCAATAAAGCCTGCTACGATTTCTTGTTTGGGTCAAAAGTACTAAAACAGACCTATATGACCATTTGACAGTTAAGGTAGTAAAATGTCAGTTAGTGTTAGGTATTTTACAGTTATTAGTGAAAAGTCTTGTATGTTAGTTCAATTGAACACAACACATTTTGACTCCTTTTTGTGTAAGTATATAGTAGATTAGTATTGTTAATGACAATTAAAAATTCGATCAATCTATATATGAAATGTTCTTTACAGATATTCCGTATTGTTTTTCTCTCTCTAAATCTGTTTTTTGCCATACTTTGTACACTGCATATAGCAGGCTTAAACATACGAACAAACACACCTTTCACTGTTTCTAAACCTATGGTTAGATCCAATACTTCTTGGAGAAGAACCAGTGGTCTAGGACTAGTTAAGTGCCTAATGACCAAATCTAATAATTGTGGTATCAGGAGCAAATGTGGGAGATCTTTGTGAAAAAGACCGCAGTTATGATTTTATCCAAGGAAATTTAGAAGAGAAAAGAAGCACAAATTTAGACCTGCATAAGGCAATAAATAACAACAAGACTGCCAAGAGATGTGGGGAAAGAAACGAAGGAGATTAGTTGTTAACTTATACCATTAGTAAACACAGTTCCAAAACATTGAATAGTAGGCACAAGTGTTTCAATTGCAGACGACTACAATTGAGGACATACGAGGAACATGTTATAAAATAACTGTCTATGATGTAACAGAATGATGGGATTGAGAAGAATGGCAAAATTGGAGGTGAACTGAAAAGGCAAAGAATGAAGTTATTATGGTCATCCAATCCCTCTGTAAGTATTAACGTACCCTGAAGAACCATTTTGAGACAAAATGTTTGCTATAAAGGAATGATCTTGGTAAGTGGGATACACGATGGGGCTGCTGCGGATTTGGGTGTTTGTATTGACCATTATTTCATTAAAATTATGGATTTAATGTTAGCGCAACACTCATTAATATGCCGTCTATGTCTATGAAGTCTGTTCTGTAACATAAGAGAAAAGTTTATTGCTAACAAACTAGATGACAAAAAGAAGTTTTTATTCACCTATGGCTTGGGAGATGTAGTGATTATCAAATCGGTGTTAATGGTTTTTCTCAATTCCAGGGGTGAGTTATGCCCCTGAAGTTACTCTAACATACTCTAATTGAGATATTAGAAAAACAAGGTTTTGATCTTATGTTGAGAATAATACTTGCAGTTCTTGGTCTACATGTTTAGGATCCAAAAGGTCAAAGTTTTAATGAAGATAAATTGAGAATCATGCACAATAAGCATTTAGAAGAATACTTTGAGTCTTTGGATAGGAGTACAGAACAGAACAAACCAGTTGGCCTAGTTTCTATGGAAGATGATGTGATTGAAATCAAAGGAACCTTATATTCAACAAGAGTGACTACTTTTAATGAATATGTTGGATTCCTAAATCTAGTGAAACAAGATGAGATTGTTGTAAGAATGGGACAAGTTCAGAAAAACAGGTTTGATAAATTAGTGATATTGGTTCTATTATCACTACTTAAACAATTCACTCCTAGTCTAATCCTCTCCCATTATTATGGTTGTATCAATATATCTATTTGATTTATACAAACTATTTGATAGCCTTGGAGGATACTTAGGTGTGTATTTTGGAAATGAGTTTGGTAAAATAGGAGAGATTCTAGGATTATCGCAAATACCAGAAACGGGAGAAAGAAGAAATAAAAGATGTGCTACATAATTTTTTGATGTATTCACTTCTCTATTATAAACTGCAAGGGTGTCCTACAAGGAATGTGGATGAAGGCAATGTAGTTAACTAACTGCATTACATCGCACCAAAGTGACATTTGGCCGAGATCAGAACACCCAATTCGTGGGATTGAAGCAGCAAAAGGAAAAGAGAAGATGGAGCCTTTGGAATTTGAACTTTGTAAGACCACTAGGTTGAATATGATAATCTTTTCACCTATAACCTTTCAATGCATCAAAGGAAGGCAGATAATGAGCAAAGATAATCAAGGATGATCAAAGGACCAATCAAGTTAGAATCTGATAGTCAAAGAAATAGCAACACCAGTTCAAGTGAAGATTTTCACCATAGTTGCTTGAAAAAAAAGTTTACAGGAAGGAATTGTACCTGTTAAAGCTTATGAACTTAAAGGGGAGAATGTTGGAAGATTTAAGTTCATAAACTCTGCACAGGTTTCTTAGTAAATATGTAATATCCTAATTATAGTATAGTATAAGGTTTGGGCAGGGCTAGTGTACCTTAAAATTTAAAGCTTGTAAGAATTCTAGTATGGGTCATTAGTCTAAAAACAATACCATATGACTCCATATGACAGTTAAGGTAGTTAAATGAACAGTAGGTTAGTTATTTACAGTGATGTAGTGAAAAGTATGTCTGTTGGTTCAATTGGAAACCACACATAGACACCTTTAGTTTAGCTATAAATAGATTTGTAATGTATGACATTAAAAACTTCAATCGATATATGTAATGTCTCTTTACAGATATACCGTTATTGCTTTTTCTATCTAAAATATGTTTTTGCTTACTTTGTACTCTGGCATATAGAGGCTTAACATACAAACATACAACCCCTTCACGTTTCTAACCATGGTTATATTCCAAATACTTATTGGGAAAAATAAGGGAGGGGGGAAGAAGAAGTGGTCATGGCCTAGTTCACAGTGCCTATGGCAATCTAGTAATTGGTTTAAGAGCAAATGTGGGTGATCTTTGAGGAAAAAGGACGCAGTATGGATTTTATCAAAGGAAATTAAGAAGAGAGAAAGATGCACAAAATTGGAACCTGCTTAAGGCATATCACACAGACTGCAAAGTGTGTTGGAAGAGAAATGTGGTCAAGGCCCTAGTTCAAGGCGCTATGTCCAATCTATTTTAGGTGTTCTGCCCTATATGAAGTTGCATGTTCTGTCATTGCTTTATATTTTTGTTTCATTGGGGGACTGATATACGTATATATATATATATACGTATATATATACGTATATATATACGTATATATATATATGCCCATTAACTTGAGTGCACTCATTAACTTGAGTCTCGTCATCATCATCTGTCTCAAATGAATCATCCTCAGGTGCACTCATCTGAAATGCGGGCTTCTTCTTAGGAGGTTCAACCAATGCAAGGGTTCTAGAAACTCCCGGAAGTGTTGAAATTCAATGATGTCAGCCACCAAAGTTGTCTTTTGTTTATTACTTTCAACCAACAATAAAGACATGTGCCCATTAACTCGAGTCTCATCATCATCATCTAGCTCAAATAAATCATCCTTACGTGCACTCATCTGAAATGGGCGCTTCTTCTTCTGAGAACAAAGATCAGCTTTCTGCCGACTTCTACGCATCAGACCACCAGATCCAAGATCATCTAGTACAGAGCTTCTACTCTTACCAGGCTGAATCAAACATTAAAAATTAACAAGATATCATAGATTACACAAAAGTTAGTAATAAAAACAAAAAAGTTCATAGAACAAACAGATACCATCTTGCTTCCATTTGACCCCTCAAGTTCCCAAGTAGGCTGAGACGATATAAGTAACGGCGCTGGATGAAGATTAGCTTTCTGCCGTCTGAGTCTACTTCACCCAACTTATGAAGCAAGATTAAAGGATAAATTTAACAAACCTTTTTGCTTAAAGTTGAACGCCCTCTGTAATAAGGTGAGCGTGCCATTCTATACATTGCTGTTCTGCCACGAGATCTAGGCTTTGCAAGCAGAATAGGTGAGGGAACATCCTCTTCGAAGGCCTAAGAAGTCAATTAAAAGTATGAGTACAATTTTTTTTGGATAAAGGGTTTGTACCCGGTGAATAGTATGAGTACAATTCATAAACCTTTTTTTATGAAGTCATAAATAAACATACGAGTATACACGCGCAGATAAAAGAATAAAACTCACTCTTGGAGTTGATATAACAGCATGGAAGTTCTCCCTCTCCTCCGCATGCTTGTTCAAAGGGCCACTTTTCGACGCTTTAAGCCTCAAAACATGAGAATCGTTGGAAATATTCGCTTTATCCCCATCACCCAATCTTGTCAAACGCTCAATTTCATATCTGTAAGTGGTAAATAATATCAGTAAGAGAACACTTGTCAATGAAAATATGGTAGATGAGACATGTCAAATGATGCAATCAAGAGTATGAAAATTTGTTAATTGTTTATAAGGAAAGAAAGCAAGGGGTAGTCCGAGTATCCAAAATTATACTTCACATGTGTCAACTCAAAAGCTTATTTTGATTAATTATATACTATTGTTGGTAAGATTGACCCAGTAAAATACAGTGATTAGAATACTCATCCAAAATGGATAACGTTGTTCTATGAACTTTTTTGTTTTTATTACTAACTTTTGTGTAATCTATGATATCTTGTTAATTTTTAATGTTTGATACAGCCTGGTAAGAGTAGAAGCTCTGTACTAGATGCGTAGAAATCGGCAGAAAACACCGTCACTTATATCGTCTCATGCTTGGGAACTTGAAGGGTCAAATGGAAGCAAGATGGTATCTGTTTGTTTTATAATTTATTTTTGTTTTTATTACATACTTTTGTGTAATCTATGAAATGTTGTTAATTTTTAAAGTTTGATGCTGGTAAGCGTAGGAGCTATGTACTAGATGATCTTGGATCTGGTGGTCCGATGCGTAGAATTCGGCAGAAAGCTGATCTTTGTTCTCAAGGAAGTTCTCTATCAAAGCATAAAAGTGAATTTGATTCGAGTGCAATAGTGGAAAATGGGGAGACCAGGATGCGTAATTCAGGCTATGGATTTGTTCCTATCAAGTCGACTCAGATGGCATCCAAAATACTTGAACACCTTGAAAGAACGAGCCCAAAGGAAAAACCTTCATCATCCAGGCTTGCTGGAACAACTGAGAAGTTGGCTACTAAACTGACATCTAACCTGGCACAAGGAGCTGAACAAAATAGGGACACAAGCATGCATGGTTCGGGTTCTGGTGGTCCACTGCGTAGAACTCGACAAAAAGCTAATCTCTTAATGCTAAGAGATAAAAGAGAACTCGGATGCACGACACTTCAACAGCCGGACGACGCGATTTCAGAGAAACGACTGCTTCTAATGGAACGATGCCTGAACCAAAAAATCGTTAAAGGGAGTGAAACAAAATAGAGACACAAGATGCATGGTTTCCAGGATTCGGTCTCAGGGATTCATGCTAATTGTTCCTAAAAAGTCCACTCATAACAGCCAAAAAATATTGCTAGCACTTGAGAAAATGGATTTAAATGGAAAAAGTTCTAGGCTCAACTAAATCACCCACGGGAAACTGGACATTAGATATTGCTCTATGGCAGGCTCTTAGAAATCTGGAGAAGGTGACTCGACGGAAATTGCTATCTTACCTAACGATAAATCAGAAATCAGAGGTTCACCATGATAGTCGAGAGCTGACCTCCAAAGGCAAGGAAAAAGTTGAAGATAATGGACCAAGGAAATTCCTAACTACTCGTAACATGATGAGCTCAGTCAATGGTGAGTTATCAGTTACTTCAAAAGATAAAGCACCAGCTATTAGAACTAATGAGCCACCCTTAAAGCTTCCAGCTGAACCTCAGAAGAAGAAGCACCCATTTCAGATGAGTGCACATGAGGATGATTTATTTGAGCTAGATGATGATGATGAGACTCGAGTTAATGGGCACATGTCTTTATTGTTGGTTGAAGGTAATAAACAAAAGACAGCTTTGGCGGCTGACATCGTTGCAACTTCAACACTTCCGGGAGTTTCTAGAACCCCTGCATTGGTAGAACCTCCTAAGAAGAAGCGTGCATTTCAGATGAGTGCTCCTGAGGATGATTCATTTGAGACAGATGATGATGATGAGACGCAAGTTAATGGGCACGTGTCTTTATTGTTGGTTGAAATATATAAATAAGAGACAGCTTTGGCGGCTGACATCGTTGCAACTTCAACACTTCCGGGAGTTTCTAGGACCCCTGCATTGGTTGAAAATAATAAACAAATGTTCCCAAAGGTTGTTAAAGTTCTAGAGCAGGCTGAGCCCAAAGAATCTGAAAATCCTGTATCTTTTCTAAAAATTGATGTTGGATTTGGTGGTTCTGTTAGTGAACAGGTGTTAGGGTTTAAACTTCCTGCATCTCATCCATTAACTACAATTACACAAAATAATTTGCTTCCAACCTTGCCAATGGATAATGTTGTCCCAGAGAGAGATTTAAATTCCTTTCCATTGTTTGGCACAAGTGCTGAAAGGGCGTCACCATTTGTGTCTTCTGCCAATGGGCTTTCGGATAGTAAACCAAGTGCTAGTTCAGATCCTAAAGCTCTCGAGTCAACCAGGTTAGAAAATTATATGTAGTTTATGTTTGTTGTTCCTTTAATACAGAGTAATATGGATTGCAGTGGGTACCACATCACACCAAACACTATCTTTATAGGTTGTTCCCACAGAAAAAGCAACAAGGACACGCTTGGAAACAGTTACCTCACCACCTTTTTTAAGCCACTAAAACTTGTAAGGTTTGGGTCGATTCTCTGTCCCAGTTTCTGAACAGCCTTTTCAGCTATCAGATTATCACAACTCCCCGGGTTAACAACAAAGGTGTAAACCTTACCCAAAATGGTAGACTGAAAGATGATGTGCTTGAGCCAATCATCGCCAACAGCCTTTGGTGTCAAGCAAGAGCGCCTAACCATCAAATTTACCCCCACATCTCCACTCACAATCTCTTCTTCATATTGATCATCATCAAACACTAGAGGTTCTTTATAATCGTCATCCGCCACACTATTATCTTCCCATTCTTTATCAACAAATAAATGTCTTTTCCCATCCTTCTTACACTTCGATTGTCGATGACCAGGTTCACCATAGTTAAAGCATTTCAAACCACTACTTCCAACCCCTTTAGAAACTGGTCCAATATTACCACCACCCACTTTTGTTTGATTGGGAACAAATCGAGAAGTCATGTTACTTGAACCAGAACTACCTCCTGCTATGGCGGGAGAAGATGAACTTCTAACCCGTCGGTTTTGTTTTTCAAAAGCTAATGCACATTGGTATGCATCAAACAGTGTCACTGGATTAAACATGTTAACAGAATCCATGATCTGGACTCTTAGACCACTAGTGTAATGAGAGACAAGTTGATCATCGGTCTCTTGAATATCATTCTTTGCAATTAGTTGGTAGAATTCGGTTGTATAATCTTCAACAGATTTGGTCCCCTGTTTTAGATTTTGTAGCTGCTGGTACATCAACCATTGGTAGTTATGAGGAATAAAGTTTTCCCTTAATAACTTCTTTATCTTCCTCCAACTGGTGACTCTTAGCTTTCCAACTCTCTCTAGTCAGTTTCAATTGTTGCCACCATGCGGATGCCCTATCACATAGCTTGGTAGCGATCAATGAAACCCTTTTTGTTTTTAGAAACCTCTTTGAATTCAAACACTTCTTCTATCGCAATAAGCCAGTCAATGAACCCCTCGGGATTCAAAGTATCCCCATCAAACTCAGGAATATTGACTCTCATTCC
>BQNB010185342.1:0-12226 GCA_026074375.1 Tanacetum coccineum
ACGGACAAAGCACAACCCTACAATCCGTTAACAAGTTATGAACCGTTTAGGGGCATGTTTAGTACACTAGATTGTTAAGAGATTATGATTATTTTTTTGAAAATAAGCTACTTAAAATATAAGTTTCGTTTGGTAGACAAAATTATAAGAGATTATAAAAAAAAAAATATTCCATAATCTCTTAAAATCAAATGATACTTCATGCAGCTTATAAAAACAATCTCTTTTTATAATCTCCATCACCATCTCCATCAGCAGCTCCATCTCCAGTTCCAACAACAGTTACTTTTGCCAAACATTCCCTAGACCTAACCATCTAAGCAATTATTGAGTTTCTGTTTGGTCTAATAAATTGACAATTAACCTCCACTACAAGAAAAAGTAGAACAAGCGACGATGGTTTCCCAGGCGACGATGGTTTCCCAGGCGACAATGGGAAACATCGCTGAACGACAAAAATGCGTCCTACGTGGCACCAATTCTCATAGACTTTTTAGTCAAAGTTTGAACTTGGTTTCCCGGGCGACATGTCACCCGGGATACATTGGTTAAAGATTGACCAAAAAATCAACGAAAAGCTGAGCGGCAAATTTTCCCGCTCATCTTTCCAGGGCGACATGTCGCCCGGGATCTATTTACCAAAACTTCATTGGGTTTAAGTAAACAATTAGTGTTAATTACCTAGGAGGAGACGTGGCCATAAGTTTCTCGGGCAACTAGCATTGACTTTCGTTGACTGTGTTAAGGATATTGGTTAATGTTGGTGACGTGGCCAGGTGATTCCCCGGTGACATGTCGCCTGGGAAAGTAGCATTGGACTTGTATTTTGGTTTGGGCTTTTGTTTCATAAGCTTATTTTGGACTTATACTTGGCGGGCTAACCTCGACATGTCGCCTGGAATAGTGTGTTGACTTTGTTGACTTTAAGTTGTTTATTATTTATAAAATATATAAATAATATATTAATTATTACTTATAATTATATACTTGATAAATAATAACTATATAAAAAAACACTACGTTTTCTAGGTTCGTTTCGGTCTGATATGCCGTATACTCTAACAAAAAATATAGTGTGTATTTTGTATGCCTATATGCCGTATTTTCTAGGTTCGTTTCTAGGTTCTATGATAAATAATAATTATATATTTGATAAATAATAAATATATAAAAAAACACTCCGTTTTCTCGGTTCGGTTCGGTCCGATATGCACTACCCTTCTATAGTTGAACATGATATACCGTATACTTTTTCAAGATGCACATTCGTCAAGTAACACAAAAACAAACATTCATTTAGTTAAATATTATACATACCACTTGTAGTAACACAAGCGACTTACAAACAGACACTTAAACATATTAGAACGATAATCATACGAGACTTACAAACCGACGCTTAAAGCATACGAATTACATTCCAAATGACAAACTACTCCAAATCAAGTTTTCCCATGTTATTGTAAACTTCGTGAAATAGTGCGGCTGAATTAACTGTGTGTTGTTCCGGATGCATATACATATCCACCGTTGCCTCGAGTACCGTTATCTTATCAAGCAAGTGCTTGCAGTTTGAGCACTCTGCATTTCTTGAAGTTCCCGGAGAATAGCTTTGAGGTGTTGAAGCTCCTGGAGAATAGCGTGGAGGTGTTGAAGATCCTGGAGAATAAATTGGAGTCGATGAAGATCCTGGAGAATAAATTGGAGTCGTTGAAGCTCCAGGAGAACCAACCAGTAGACGGACTCGTTCCTCTTTCCATAAAAAAAATTTACATCCGAAAGTGTTTTCGCGAGGCTGTTAAAGAGTAAAGATAATAAGTTTTAACAACTAACCACATTATTTATATATTACACAAAAAAAACATGTGATTGTTCACCTTTGATCGTGGACATGCATAGTATAGTTTACCACGGGTTTTAGGTTTATACGATTCTCGTAGAACTACATCTCTGTCTCCACAAGGACACGCAAAAGCTGTAACACCCTCAAATCTGAGCACGCAGCGGAATGTTTGAATATCTGAGGGCGTTACTTTATGGATCAATAGCACAAGATCTGAGAACGACTACTAAATGTGTCGTTTGAAAAAGATACATTGGATTAGCAAAATACTTGTTTGTTACATAAGCCCATGGCTCAATGTCACAATATAAAATTAAAGATTTTGGTTTATTAAAACATTGTCCCAAAATGTTTAATAAGACCAAAATCTTAAGTGTTGACTCTTCAATTATTGACTTCCAATGTATCATCGCACCTCGTGCCTTATTGACCTAAAAAACATGCTTAAAACGTCAACATAAAGTTGGTGAATTCATAGGTTTGTGTAAATCATTAGCAGGACCGCAAGATTTCCAAGTGTATGATTAAGCAACACATGCAAAGATCATAAAATTGTCTAATACATTTTTTCTAAGCTCATGACATGATGTCGGACATGTATAATGCAGTTATTGCCAATGATATGCCCGATGAATTGTAAGTTTTAACCCAAAAAAACACCCAAATCCGACATGTGTAGTTCCGTTCCCTTAGTGATTGTATAATCACCCGAACAGGGATTGTCAATCCCAAATAGATCTATCTATAACATTTGCGCTCATAATCCAGTAATTGATAGTTTTCATGATAAAGGGCTCTGTGCGGTTTTCGCTACTTAGCGCAAAACCACGTAATCATTGTTTTAAAACGTACACTGCGTCCATTTTGTAAACATAGCATGTTCTCACCAAAGAATGTAAATCATTTAAATAATTGTAAAACTTGGGGCTTATGAACTAACCTTAGGGGTAGTTCTCTGGAATGATAATAAATATCCAAGTAAGCAATGAATCAACCGTCAAAGTACCTAAGTAAATACGGGACATGTATTAGTATACACATTTTAGGCTAACGAACTCTCATTGTATAAAACTATATTCATTTCAAGTTTATATGAATTTGTTATCAATTGTGGGGTGGTGCGAATGTTTATTGTATTTACACATTGTGATGGTTCTCGGGGAAACGTGGAATCCGTGTAATAAATTTACTTATTTTATTAAGTCGTTATAATTAAACCCGTTTAATGTCGAATATTTATATTCGACCTGATTCGTTTAAGTGTTTATTAATTCACTTTTGTTCACAAATTATACCCTTAATGTTTCTAGTTTTTAAACTTTTTAGTCCCAAGGTTTATAAATTATAAACATTTATACTTTATCCCTTTTAGTTGCGATATTAATATTTGTCCCATTTAAGTTTACAAAAATGTAATTTAGGTCTTTATTGTTACACTTCAATCCCTGAGTTTCAGAATGTTTTAAAAACAGTCCCTGGAGTTATCATAATTGCATTTTTAGCCCCTTTATTTGCAAAAATTGCATTTTAGCTCTAATTTAATCCCAACGAGTGGCATTTGGCTTTATTTAGTCCAAATAAGCCAACAAAACTATTTCGGCTTATAAATAAGCTCATCGAGCTTATTTTTGGCTTAACGGGCCTTATTGGGCCCGTTAAGGCCCGTTTAGCGTTTTGAAGGTCCAATAGGGTTTTAACGAGTACAAAAGCCCTCAATAAGCTGGTATGGGTCTGTTAAGCTCTAAATAAGCTCAGGGAGCTTATTGGAGCTTATTTAGAGCTTATTGGGCTCGTGAGCCCAATAGCCCAACCCGTTACACCTTTTAATGGGGTCTGGTGTATTTTAGCTTATTTCTCATTCTTATCGAGTCCTTTTGGTCTGTTTTCATTTCAGCTTATCCCAATAAGCAAATAAGCACTAGTTAGTGGGCCGTTGGGCCCATTTAAGGCCCGAAGAGGGTTTTAGGCTTTCCGGTTGGGTCCTTTTGGGTCTATTTAGTATAATTAAGTCCATTAAGCTCATTGAGCTCTTATAAGATCACCAATAAGCTGCCCAAGCTTATTGTGAGCTTATTTGCTTATTTTGGGCCCGTTAATGGGCTAGAAGGCTCATTAAGGGTTCGGTTTGATTTCAAATGGCAATACAAGGCCTAAGTTGATTAAATGAGTACTCCTAACTTATGAATAAGCTTAATGCTATTGAGAAACCGTAGCTTATTTCAGAGGGTTTCGTTGGGCCTGTTTGGGTATAATGGGCCCGCTCTCGGCCCGTTAAGGTTTCCTTTGCATTTCATGTGTTCTAAACGAGTTTAAGAACTCTATAAGCCCTTGATAAGCTCAAGTGAGCTTATCTATAAGCTACGGGCCTCAAAACAAAGGCTATTGGGCCTGTTGTTTTTTCTTTTATATTCGGGCCCAAATGCGAGGAGTTAGGATTAAGCACTTGGCCCTTTGTGGTCCGTTGGTATTTCTAGCAACCTACATGGTTCGTAAATAGTCCTAGTGACTATGTGTCGTTCATTTAGCTTATATTTAGATCGTGTTCACCACATGCATACGTTAGAATGTGTCGAATATCCCTCCCCAAGCTAAAATGTCGTATTTACTTGAAAAGTTTACGTGTATCTTTCATGAAATTTGTTTGTAAGAGTTATGGGTTCATGTTTGCTTATAGACGAAAATGTTAAACCCTTTGTTTGCCATTTAATCGCTTTGTACATGATCCCTAACGCCACCCAAGTCGCATATGTGCAATAACATTACGTATAATACGCATGTCTTGAGTTTAATTCGCGTGTACACATGCTAGCACATCTTATATATACATACGTGACATATTGACTCGTAAATAAGATAATGCAAGTGACATAAGCTAAAATCGCGACTTACAAATGGTCCTAGGGTTCTTGGTTCAAATGTTTGACGTATGAAATGCTAACCCCAAGTGTAAACACGATCGTATACCCAATGTATGCCAACCCTTGGCTCGTATACCCCTTAAGCACTTGTTATAGGAACCTTAGTTGTGTTTGTGGGTTCGAATGAAGAAATGAAAAGTGTTTGTTTGCGGTTTGTGAGCCGAATAAGAGAAAACAAGTGTGTGCTTAGTTGTTTGAGTAAGTGTGAGTTGCAAGAGTGTTAAGTGTTAAGTGTGAGTGTGTATTTATAGGAAATGAGCTAGTTACATATTCCTAGTCTCACAAACAACTAAACCGACCATAACCTTGGCAGTTTTGTGGTTTTTAGTTAGTCACACATTGTATTAAGCTAAACCACCTAAGTACACTCTTTAATGGCTCAATCTAAGTACAAGATTACACTAGATATGGAGATCTTATGGTTTGTGTGCATGTTTCTTTGTTTACAAAAAAACCCCCCAAAAAAAAAAAAACAAAAAAAAAAAAAAAAAATACCTCCCAAAAAAAAAAAAAAAAAAACCGGCGGACTTAGGAGGGATCCAGGGAAGAAAATGGTCATTACCCAATGGATAATTTATCATTAGGAGACCATTAGGACATTCATTTATTGAATCATGGTTGTACTAGTACTTGTAGAGATATTGATAGGATTTTTAAGGATTTGTGTGTAGTTTTGATGGTTTGTCGTGGGTAGCCAAGAGGAAAGAGCAAGAAAGTTGTCATCCAATGTGCATTAGGCTACTAGGAACATTTAAGTACTAGTTTTAATTAAACCATAGATGTACATGTACTTATATAATATTTAGGAAGATTTCCTAGTTGGTTTGAGTGTATAGCCGGCCATAGTGGGTATTTAACACAAGGATTGATTAAATTTTGTGTTGAGGTTTTAAAAGTGGGTATTGGTTTGAGTCTAGATAAGTCTAGGTATTTCCGAGGTGTGTCCAAACGTATTTTATTGCGATACGTAACCTTTTTACGTGGCCAATAAAAATAAAATACGCAAAGTACATAATTATTTTCTTAATAATTATTTCTTACTTGGTTGATGTAAACCTTAATTTATTTGATGACCGTTTACATTAGATGGTTATTTCTAGTCTACGCGATTTAGCTCAAAAGCAAAATTAAAAGTAAACGCGTATCGGACTAAAATAAATAGTGACTAATAATAGGAGTCGTAAAATGACCTGAAATTGAGAAATGTTACAGTCTCCACCCGTTAAAAGAGCTTTGTCCTCAAAGCTTAAGACCTTGTAGTGGATGACGAAGCCCGGTTTGTGAAGAGTTGTGGGTAGTTTTGTTTGAACGAATCTTCACATTCCTAGGTGAACTCAAGGCCCCGCCTAGAGTTCCAACAAACCTTAACCAATGGTATCCGGCTTCGCTTCAATCGTTTGATCTCCCGTTCCATGATTTTAACGGGCTCTTCCACAAACTGGAGATTATCGTCAACATGAATTCCTTTTAACGGCATGACTAAAGGTTCGTCAGCGTAACATTTCTTCAGATTAGACACATAGAAAGTATGGTGAACTCTGCTAAACTCTTAAGGAAGTTCCATCCTGTAGGCAACTTTCCCAACTTTTGCTAACACCTTGAAAGGTCCGACATATCTCGGGTTCAGCTTGCCCCGCTTACCGAATCGTACGACCCCTTTCCAAGGTGAGACCTTGAGCATAACTCGATCCCCAACCTCGAACTCCATCGGCTTTCGCTTCCGATCAGCATAGCTCTTTTGTCGATCCTGAGCAGCTTGCATCCTTTGCTTGATCAAGACGATCTTTTTCGTTGTTTCTTGGATTAATTCCAGACCAGTCAGTTGGGCTTCCCTAACCTCGGCCCAGCACACTGGTGATAGACATTTTTGACCATACAGTGCCTCCATTAAGGGCGGCCTTTATGCTACTAGCGTGATAACTGTTGTTGTATGAAAAACTCGGTTCCAATGGAAAAGGCTTTCCAGCCTTTGCCAAATTTGATCAAGCAAAAACACGTAGCATGTCCTCGAGAGTTTGAATGGTAGTTCTCTCACTCTGGCCGTTGGTTTCTTCCTTTTTTTATGGATGATACGCCGTGCACTCATGTAATATCTGTTACCCAAAGCTTTCTGAAATGATCTCTAGAAATTTGATGTGAATCTCCCATCACGATCACAGATGATTGAAACAGGTATTCCATGTCTTGCTACTATCATGCTCATGTACAACCTTGCTAACTTATCCAATGGATCATTCTCCCTTATTGGCAAGAAGTGAGCAGATTTTGTAAGTCGATCCACAATCACCCAGATGGTGTCAAAACCTTATGACGACTTAGGAAGCTTGGTGATAAAATCCATCATGATATTATCCCACTTCCACTCGGGTATTTTTGGTTGTACTAACAACCCTGATGGCCTTTGGTGTTCGGCCTTGACCCTCGCATATGTCACGCACTTGCTAACATAGGTGGCAATGTCAGCCTTCATGTTTGGCCACCAATATAGCTTCTTCATGTCTTGGTACATCTTTTCGGAACCGGGATGGATAGAGTATTTCGACTTGTAGGATTCGTGCATAATCACGGATCTTAAATCTCTATAGTAGGGTAACCAGCTCCTGCCGTTTAAGCATAATGTTCCATCGGCGCATGGTTCTAACTTCTCCTTGGGTACATCCTTTCTGATCATACCGCCTACATCTTCATTCTCAAGATTCCCTGGTTTCAGGGCTTCGATCTGAGCTTCTAATATTCGTTTGGGAAGATCCAAACCAATGGTCATGACTAAGGCTCGAACCCGCAATGGCTCAATCCGTTCCTTATGGCTCAATGCATCAGCCACTACGTTTGCCTTCCCTGGATGATAACGAATGTCACAATCGTAATCACTTAGCAATTCTAGCCAATGGCGTTGCCTCATGTTAAGCTCCTTTTGATCGAGAATGTGTTGTAGACTTTTATGGTCGGTGAACACGGTGCATTTGGTTCCATATAGGTAATGTCTCCATATCTTTAGAGCAAATACCACCGATCCAAGTTCTAAATCATGAGTGGTGTAGTTCTTCTCGTGAACTTTTAGTTGTCGAGAAGCATAGGCAATCACCTTCTCTCTCTGCATCAATACAGCACCTAAACCCTTGTGTGACGCATCACAGTAGACCACAAAGTCTTCGCTTCCTTCCGGTAAAGCCAGAATTGGTGCACTGCACAACTTCTGCTTTATTAACTGAAAAGCGTTTTCTTCCTTTTCACCCCAGTCAAACTTGATTCCTTTCTGAGTAAGCTTTGTCATTGATTTAGCAATCTTCGAAAATCCTTCGATGAACCTTCGATAGTAACCAGCAAGACCTAAAAATTGGCGGATCTCCGTCGGTGTCTTAGGAGATGCCCAATCTTTGATAGATTCGATCTTGGCTGGATCCACATGAATACCTCTGCTATCAATGACGTGCCATATCGAGCGCGATGCTCACCGACTATTGCAAACTAGCTACAACTCTGCCACCACGTTAAGACTCTCTCAATAGTGAGTGCGTGTAACATTCACCACACTCATCCCGCTCTAATGTTTCTCTTTGACAGTGAGTACATACACACAGTAGACACAATAGACACTTCATAAATTTTGGGAGGACATCTTTTGTGGACATTAGTTGAGACAGGGTGAGCACACACAATCACGTATAGTGGCACACTCGTAGAGTACATTCGAATTGTGACATAGATCATAGCGATCATCTCAAGGGCTGTGAACTCTAAGAGTCTACTACAGTGTGATCTCAAGAAGGTATGACGTTCGAGATATATGTTGGAGGGCACATCTAGTGATTGGGCTGAATAGGTCTATCTGTAGACGCACTTGCGTATGTTTGTGACATACAATCAAGAGGACGACATTTTGACAACGTGAGTGTGCGACAACTGAATCTTGACCGTTTAATGTTTTTTTGCAGTAGAGTCATCAGTTCTTAGGAGACAATGAGAGCTGTAGAGTAGATGCTATAGTATTCGACATCTCTTTGAGACACAAGTATAGTTTGATATCTGTGAGGGTATAGACCGGATGCGGAGTACTAGTATTGTATCCACAATTGGATCTGTATACAAGGAGATCTAAAATTCGCATGATTCAGTATTAGTCTTCTCAAACGTGGACAGACCACAGGGAGTGACGAGGAGCACTAACCACACTTTGGACAGTCTACTGGGAAGTGTGATCTATGATAGTTTTTGTTGACACGAGAGGAGCACACTTAGCTGAGGAGACACGACAGGTACAGGTTGATTGAATTTTGGGGGGGGGGACGGACTAGAGTAGAGGAGTAGGGGTCACAGAAGAGAGATGTACACGTGTGTTATATGTGAGTGATAGTGTACGTGGAGAGCAAGGGTGAGGGACACAAGTCTCTGATAAGTTGGAGGGTGACATGAGGGACAGAGAGAGGGGGTGAGATCTTTGGAGTATTAGAGTCGATAGTCTCATCAGTGTTGACGATCTAGCGTGGAAGATATATATGCGTATAAACACACACAGCGAACTAGAACTTTGTCATTGTAGAAAGATGACAACATCGAGGCATTGTTATCTATCACTGATTGGTTACTTAGCAGTGATGTAACAGGATTGTTCTGTCTACTACACAGTAGGATATAACAGGTGCTTATGTCTACTGAGGTCTCTCACTGACGATTTTTAGTGGGTAGGACACGTCAATAGTGTAGGGGGTGTGCACTTCTGAGGGTGGCAGAGGGGGTTGGGGAGGGAGAGAGGTAGAGTTGAGAGGAGGGTCATAAATTAAGTGTGATTAGGGGGGTAGTTTGGATAGGTGAATTGTGTGGGGTGATTTGTTTGATTAGTAAGGAGGGTGAGTGTTAGTGGAGGATAAGAAATGTGGGGGTTAGAAAGGGGGGGGGGGGGGGTGTGGATTGGATATGAAGGTTGGTAAATGAAAGGAGGGGGGTGGTTATTTTAAATGGGGACAAAATGGGGGGTGGTTAAGTGGGGAGGTGTTTGGAAAGGGGATTTTGAAATGGGTTGGGGGGGGGTGTTGTGAAAGAGATCGGTGTGGATGTAGTTGAATTTGAGTGTAGGTGAGAGTGAGTTGAGGGAATTGTGATTGTTGGTGTATGTACTAATTTACTACTACTAATTATAAGTAAGGAATTCTAAAACGAGGGTGCTTAAGTTATAATTAAAAGATAAACGAGAACGGAAAAGTAATCCCGTCTTTAAAAAGTGAAATTTCAAGAATATTAACCCTACGAAAGAGTAAATTTTAAACCTAAGCTAAAATATGATAAAAGAAAAAGTTAGAAAAAAGAATTTTATTTTTGATGATCATTTTTTCTATTTTTTATGAATTTTTTAAAGTTTTAAAGAAAAAGAAAATGATTAAAAATAAAAAGAAAGTGGGAGTACTGCTACTAAAATAAAACTAGAAAGAAGCTAAATAGATATAGGCTATATAAGAAAGAAGAACAAATAAAAAAGAAGTACAAAATAAAGGAAGAAAATAATAAATAATCAAATTAACAACACTAAAAAAAAAAAAAAAAATAAACAAAAAATTATAAACGGGTGCGGTTCCTGGAATTAAGTCGATCTGGAGGAAGACCCGGCAAGTCCTCGGGAAACACTTCAGGAAAATCTCAGTTGATTGCGGTACGTCCCCTTAAGTTCTGCTTGTCCTTTCACTTTTTTCCTCCTCTTTCTTGGCGGATATCTGTACCAAAAAGAATTATGAACATGCCGGGAAAAAAACGAGTAAAGGGACATAGAACGAAAAATACAAAAAAACACAAGGAGTAAAAAACAAAAAACTGTATTGCACCATAGTACTCTTGAGCCTTTGAACAGAGCACTACTGTCAAACAACGAATATTCTCTCAGTCAACCCGTCGTAACTATCGTTACCGACAAAATATCAAGGTTTCATTCCATAGGGACTCGAACCAAGATTCTCTCTCGGCGGACACCTCTTAACCAATCCATGCCGATAAACGACCCGTCGAAACAATAGTCACCCAGATTCTACGGGCAATTAGATCTATGTTGAACATCTGAAATTACTATACTAAGAAATATTAAAGCGTGAAACCACCGACATATATAGTGTCTCACCCAGACTATTTTCCCACACAAATTTGCGCACATCATAACTATCTTACTTCTACAATGCAAGTATGAGGGCGATATTTAATCCAAGAACTAACTGCAGTAAACTACATAAAATCACACTCTAATACAGAGCGACCCCAAATGATCGCACTAAGATCACGATGACATAGCGGATTGTTTCTCAAGAGAACGTACCCGTGACGCATAGAGTCTGATCACCTCGAATGCATCTACCTTATACTTTCCAGCAATCTCCCAACTCGCATATAAACCCAACCTTCGCTGCACGGTGCTCCTATATTCCACCCATCCTTATTCTCAACTTGGGGGCAATCTCTCTTAAATGCGCTGAGATCCACATCAAAAACACCATTCCCTTTGGGGTTTGCCCCATTGCCCTTCTGAGTATTAGCAACATTTGTATTGCTAGAACTTCTGCAGTCGCGGGCAAAGCTCAGCCTAACCTTCAGTGCACTTAGCGTGAGCACACTTCTGATAACAACGGCCATTGTGGTGAAAATGGGACTTGGTGCATAATATGTGAGAAATCACATATCCTTTTTATACCAAAAATGGCCCTTAAATGATTAAAATTGGTGTGTGGTGAGTGTTAAAATAAAAAAAAAAAACAAAAACAAAAACAAAAAAAAATAAAATAAAAAAAAAAAAAAAAAAAAAATAAAATGAAAAAAAGAAATACAAAAAAATGATATGCGTTTTATAAAAAGCTAAGGAAATTCTAAAACGAGGGTGCTTAAAGTTAAAATTAAAGAAAACGAGAACGGGAACGAAATTTCGTTCTTTAAAAAATGAAATTTCAGAATATTGACCCTACGAAAGTAAATTTCAAACCTAAGCTTAAAATATGATAAAAGAAAATTTTAGTAAAAAGAATTTTATTTTTTTTGATTATTTTTCTATTTTTTATGATTTTTTAAAGTTTTTAAGAAAAGAAAATGATTAAAAATAGAAAATAAACTCTTTAAATTCTAGAAAAATCACAGAAAGTGTAAAACAGTAAAACTGATTTTATAAAAATGCTAGTAAAAAATAAGCTGAAACAAAAGCCCTAAAAAGCTAGGATTAAGCTACGGCTTATTGATAAAAAAGTAAAACTAAAAAGGGTTTAAAAGAAAACTAGTTTGGAACTTGTTTGAAAAAGTCCCAAGGGCGCGAGTGGTTAGTGTGTGTGCATATGAGACGTGTGTGTGTGAGGCAAGAGATCACAGGTTTGAACCTGTGGCCTTTTGTTTTTATTTATTTATATATTTTTTAAACTTTTTACAAAAATTAGTGAAACAGCTAAAAAGGAAAAACTTTTGTGAAAACAAACTTTTTTAAACTTAACAAATAAGCTGGAAATTA
>BQNB010185345.1:0-12226 GCA_026074375.1 Tanacetum coccineum
TTCCACCTAGGAAAAGTTAGTTGATCACTTTCTAATTAATCTTTTATCTTTCTTTCTCTCACTTTCTCTCAACTCTCTCCCCTCTTTCTCTCTCTAAAAGATTAACTCTCTTTATCTGTTTTCTAGTTCGATTCGTATTGTATGATATGAAGTGAAGTGATATACGGGATCTTACAACGTTTTAGTTAATGGGGAAAGCTAAACCCTAGATATATCGAACCTTTTAAGAATTTAGCTAAAATAGGAACCATTGCTTTTAGACTCGAACTTTCACAACAAGTAACCAAGGTTCATAGTACGTTGCATGTGCTAAACCTGAAGGAGTGTTGGTCTAACGAAACACTCTTATTTCCGCTGAATGAGATTTAAGTCAACTACAAGCTTCATTTCATCAAGGAACCAGTTGAGATTATAGACCAAAAGCCAAACAATTGAGGCAAAGTCGTATTTCTATCATCAAGGTTCGTTAGGACTCGAGAAGGGTGTCACACCCCGCCAAGGCGGAAACACGAGGCGTAATGTCATGGATATCATCACAACACAATGGTGTCAAAAATAGAGAAACACTAAAATGCATAAATGAGTCATGGGGCACAATGTGTCATGACGATATCGATAATTCAAACAAAACAACATCCCGTATTAATGAGAGGAGTCTCACCAATACCAAGAAAATAAATCCACGATCCTAATAAAATCAAAACATCTAACAAAGGTTCATGCAAACATAACAAATAAAGGAGCTAATTCCCATGCAACCATAGCAGGCTTCTCTAGCCACTTCAGCCTAACCTCATGATGCTCAACTAATATAAAAGATTGTAAAAATACGTCAACACAATTGGTTGGTGGAGTATTAGGTTTCAGGACACCAAATAATCATTTTAATTAACATTAATTTTGCTTGATTATCATGGAGGACAATTTTTAAGCTAGTTATCACATAGGCTCTCTAACCTTTCACAATCAATCATAAGGGAACGGAAACGTGCCCGCGATCCATAACAACCTGGGTAATCCATTAACTCAGAGTCCGGAATCACCCAGAATGGGAGTATTATTTCAACCTCCAGTTAGATTTGGGATGAGTAGAGTACTACCTCCAAGACGGAATCACAACAGAAATGGGGTCCTTATTCTCAATCCTCCAATTAGATTTGGAATAAGTAGAAGCACTGCCCTCTAACCGGAATCAATGAATCATAACAACATTAAGGCATACCACCATAGATAACCACCATAAACGTTCATGCTCAAGGTAAACCAAATAATCGCAAGAGATTAAACACATTAAAAACATCTTTGCATCACTTCCATCCCAATGTAAAAACATTAAAAAGCAGGGGACTATGAAACTCATTCTGATGCTATGCTTCCAAAAAGAGATCCAATCAAAAACTTCGCAAAACTTCACGAACAATCTAAACAATTAAACACATTATAAACTACCATCAATTAGGCATTCAACCCAATATGATGTAACCTCAACTATGATGGATATCTAAGCTATCTACCATAGTCTTATTCTTATTTAAAACCTTTACCCACTCTTTACAATGCCATTTTTACTCATGCTACTCTTTAAACTTTTGGTTTTAAGCAGAAATTTCACTCTCCTTGCAACGCCTAATCAACACTTCTTAAAACACTACCACATTTCAAACCAAAAATAATCAAGCTACATATATGTCTTGACCTCTCATAGCTCTCCCAAAGCCATTACACGTATACAAATACCCCTTAGAAATTCATTAATCCATAGTGTCCAGAATTCGTCCAGAATCTGACCTTCTAAAAGTATGACATTGGTTAACCAACTTAGGACCTCACTATGGCATTAGACAAAATTCAAGAGAATACACCACTATTTACGATCTACACTTCAAGTGACTTGATCCTCTAACTCTATGTCTATGTAATTTTTAGAAAATGAAAATCAAAACTGACAAATCGTCACTGTTTTACACAACTGATTTGTAATGACCATTTGACCACTGCCCGTCAATAAAAACTCATGAGGTCAACTTTTATGCAAAAGTTTGACTCTATTGAGGTTGTTTTCATCTACAGGCTATGTTGTAATTTATTTATGTGTATTTTATGACCGGATATTATCTATACAAAGTCTGTCTAAAATTTTGTATAGGTGATTAAAACAGTCTAACATCAAAGTTCAAATCATAACGGACGATTCCCAATCGTGGTAAAACTATTATACTAATGATCAAAATCTTGGACTTATACTATCTTAAATTTCAGGAACTAAGAACCCCTAATTTATAAATCTTAATTTATTAACCTCGTAATCCATCATGTTTTGATTACTAGGATTATAAACAAACTAAAATTAAAAAGATCGGATCGTACCTTAATAGTAAAACCCTAAAAAAATCGTCTTCTCTCTTCATCTTCTCTATGGCCGGTCGAACTCATAAATATGGGAGTTTAAGGATTTTAATCTTGTATTTATAACCCCCTAGATGTGTTTTAGTTTAAGTCTAATTGGGTTTTAGATTATAACTAGGATTTAATTAACTTTTTTTTAACACCCTACTGGGCGATATAATGTTATTTATATATATTATTTTTTTTTAATTTATATTTACAATTAAAACCTTAAGTTTTTGTAAAAATATTTACTTATTTGACTAAACCTTTTTGCATAAACGCAGTTTACTACCTTTCTAAATAATTACTTTTCTTTCCAACTTAAATTTCCCAAAAATAGAAAATTTTACATTTTCTTAATCTAACACTTAAAAGCTATAACCTATCTTAGATAAACTAACTTAAAATTCGTATACATATTATACTACTTACACAATTAACTTGCAAACGCTCAATTATCATAATCATTTCTCTTGTCATTTAAAAATGAACGAATGAACCAACAATTTCCCCATCATTCTAATTCTTTGAGATGACCACACTTAATCAGGATTGGTTACCCAATACCTATAAACACATATAACAATTATAAAACACATAGAATCAACTTAAAACCATACTTTGCAACAGAAACATAAAGGTCAACTCACTAAAACTAGTTGAACTAACCTGACACTCGAGTCATGGTGGTCACAGTATCCACATCCTTAGGGGAAATCTAGTTCGAGATTTAATTGCCAATCTTCAGTACGATCAACAAACAACTGAGGATACTTAGACTTCATTATAATCCTCGCGTTCCCAAGGCTCAAAATCAGGGCCTCGCTTAGAATTTCAACGATACATTTACTAAACGCTATCTTACTACGCTTCAACTCTTATTCAAGGATGCATTATCTCTAACAGGTCCTCCAACAAAATACAAAGAGTTTTGTCACTTATTTCATCTAAATGGCACATGCAAACTTGCATCTGCAAAACATTTCTTCAAGTTTGACACATTGATAACGTATCATGTACACCCACTTAAATTCCTCCGGGACAATATTTAATCGATAAGCCAAAAGATCGATCCTTTTAAGAAATCTCAAAATGTGTCATACGTATCTTGGTGTCTAACTTTCCCTTTTTCCCAAAAAGTATTACACCTTTCCAGGTGATACTTTCAACATCAGTCGCTCTCTACTTCGAATTCCAATGGTTTGGCGTCTATTGTCAGATAAACTCTTTTGATGATATCTTCGCTGCTTGAGCATTTTTCCTTTATCAAACACTTTATCAATCGTTTATTGAATTAATTCAGGTTAAATCAAAATAACTTCTCAAACTCCCATGCCAATTAATAGGCGACTACACTTCCTTCAGTACAAGGCTTCAAACGGTGCACATCTTATATCGAATGATAGTTATTCTTATAGAAAACTTAGCCAATGTAATGTTCATCTCAGCTAAACACCAAATTCATTACACATGCCCTCAACAATTTTCATCTAGGGTCTGAATCGTACGCTCACTTTGTCCATCCGTTTGGGGATGATAAGCCATACTCATATCTAACCTCATTCCTTGTAACATTCCGTATTTAAGGTCACTATTTATTCTGAGCTTTATTTCTATTTTTATTTTTAAGCAAAGTCATTAATTTTATGTTTATCCGATTTGGTAGGTATTTCTCGTTCTTAGCTTTAAGTGAGCCGTATTTGGAAATCTATTCCATTCTATATGCATTCAGGTGTTTTATATTCTCATTAATACTCCTGATGTTTCTAATTTACAATATTTGTGATTATTCCATTGTGGTACGCGTTTACATAAATTCCTTGCTTAAAACTCGCGTTTTACATTAAACTTAACTTTTCTTAAATCTAACTCTTACTATACTTTAAATTAAATACACAATAAAAAAAAGTATAATCACCCTATTCTAGGCCTATGGCCAGTTTTGTACAACACCACACACAACATATTTTACATTTTCTATAAACCATTATTACTTTCATTTTTCCCATACATGCAACCCCTTCACTTCACCTAGTTTCAAACCAAGAAAACCTCTCCTCCCTACTCCTTGTGGCTGCCGAATTTATCACCACCACCACCATCATCTTACAAAATTTTTTTCTCCTTTTTACCATCACAACATCATCCTTGAGTTGCTTGCAAAGTTTGGAGCTTTTTCTTGAATTTTTGATGAAGTCTTGAAGTTTTAAGGAAGGGCTTTTATCAAAGACTAGGTTGGATCTTGGACTATTATTATTTAGGGGTGTATTGAACCCTTGTGAGTCAAGATTTTGGGTGTTGGAGTGGGTCTAACTCAGCCCTAAACAAGAAAGAAGTGTTTGTTGGTTTTGATTTTCTTGTCTAAATCATTTTCTAGTAAGGTTACTTCTTGATCTTTTGATTTTTATTTTTCTTTTTGATCCATGAAAATGGATGTTTAATTCTGGAAATGCATGTTTATATGATGTATGAGTTGTGTTTAAGAGCTTGGTATGGCATTGCATGTGATTGGTTAGAGTTAGGATTGATGTTTGTATGGGTTTTAGAGTAAATAATTGGGACTGTTTTGAAACAGTATCAAAAACGTGTTATAGCAGAAATATTCTGGCTTGGAGCCTATGAATAAATTACAAGTCTGGATAGATATATGTCTTGGCATCATAGGATAGTTGGAAATGTCCAGCCCAACTCCTTGGGATGAGGATGATATGGTCAATAAATAAGAAAAATAGGTCAAAATCTGGACCTATGATTAGACAAACGAGTTAAACTCCAGGTTTTGCTATAAAAGGTTTGTGTTTTAAGTTTACGTCGTGGTTGGGACATCTTAAGAAGCTATAGGCTATTATATTCACCTTCATTTCTATCAGGTTTAGGAATTCATGGCCATTTCAGTTAATGGGTAACTTTTTTGAATCCTTTTGTTTTGGGTAACCATGGATAAAACAGTCTTTTCACATAGTTATGAAACTTTGTAGATTATGAGTCTTACATTTTTGGAAAATAGACATAAATATCTTTCCAGGAGTGAAAGCCTCATATTTAGAACATTTGTGAGCTAGGAGATATGAGTCCATGAAGTCGAGTTAAATCAAAAACTGAGTTTTTACGTCTAGTCTCAAAATTTAAAAACGTATAGTACACCTTGATAATTTAGAATTAAAGCCGAAATTAGTAGGTGTTTCATTTTTTCCTAATAAGGACCGATCACAGTCCATTTTGGGATTAAAAAGGATTTGGAGAAGTTCTAGTGGAATGTCATGCTTTATTCTCGGAAACATATCTCAATGTCACTTGTTTAATTTTTCGTTTTTTTTCTTTCTGCACTAAGTCGCGGTCACGTCTTTTAGGTGGTACTTAGGAGTACTTCTCCGCTCGTTCGTGAACTTTCGTCTCACTTCTGATATAATTGTTCTATCGGATGAGTTCTTAAGCCCTCGCCTTTCTTACTTATAAATGTTTTTATAAACCACGAGGAGATACATGCTAGTTTTATATATTGAACCAAGTGATTTTAGGTATGCAGAACCGATTGTGAACTAAATGCATAAGTACCTATTGCAAAAAAGGCCTCGAATTTCATGAACTATTAATTACTATGATCGGGTGAGCGGATAGTACATTAAGTAGATCTACTTGGCCGTGATGCCCTGTATGGGGTTGTGATATCATGGAGCGATCACACCCTTAAGGGACATTTTGTATTGAGAATTTCTTTAGGCTTTATTAGCAATATTACCTAGTTGTGGGGCCAAATGATTACATATTTTATCAATATCATGGGTGAACATTTCAGTGGCATGAGCTTAATGAATTAGTGATTATAACTTGTTTGATCCACAAGTTTTCGATGATTAATAATACTTGTGTTCACTCTTTATTTCATTTAAACTCTATGAATTCACTCAACGTTTTCATTGACTTTTTAGCATGTTTTATCTCAGGTAATCAGGGTTGATGGCTTGGAGTGGCGAATGGAGTTTAGCGCGAAATGTTTGTACTAAACTTGTTTTGGTTCCATTCATTGAAAACACTTTGTGTTATGGTTTTAAAATTTATGTATGATGTTGATAATGGTGACGATTTGTGGACAAATTTTCGACTCATGGTCTTACCTATGAATGGGACAATGTTATGTTTATACGTCTCTTTTGAGTCGTTCCTTTATTAAATCTATGTTGTTGTGCTATGACTTAACACCCAAACTGTTGAAACCACTGCGAAATAAATTTGGGGGTGAAGTAAGTAATGGCTTGGGTCCCTAAAAGAAATTAATTTTCCTACCATTATGTGCAGGGCAATTGATACGCTTAGATTATATATACTAATATATAATATCACAAGAGCAATTAAGAAAATTCCCTAAGGAAAATTCACTCTTTAAAATATATATAATATACGTATGTTTTCATGAAAGTAAGATTTCCCGGGTCGTTTTCCCAATGATTTGAGAAATTGAAACCTCGCTTGATATTGGATACTGATTTGAATGGGTTCGAATATTGATTGGGTTTTCTATAACTACTAATTAAAAACAAGCAATTAAAAACAATTAAAGCACTTAACAATTAACGGGCAACAAATAAAACGCGACCAATAAGCGAGTAAACTAAATTTAACTCCTAAAAATGTAAACTAAATTTCTAAACCTAAGATAGGACAAAAGAAAATTTCAAGAAAAAGAAAAACATTTTTTTGATTATTTTTAAATTTATTATGAATTAAAAACTAATTTAATCTAATTAAATCCTAAAAAATAGCAAATTAAGTACTAAAAATTTAGAAAAATGAATTTTAAACTTAGAAAAGTCTAAAATATAATAAAAACTCAAAAAACTATTTTTTAACTATTTTTAAAATTAAAATCCTATTTTTAAACTTAGAAATTAAAGCTTAAAAATGAAAATTAAAATCTAATATGTGTAAAAATGATTTTACTGAATGTAAACCTAAAGCTATTTTTTATAAAACTAAAACAATTTTTTTGTATTTTTATAAAACTTTTTTCTATTTTTTATTGATTTTTTAAGATTTTAACTTTCAAAAAAATATTAAAAATAAACTAATTGATGGAAAATTATGAAAAATCCAAGAAAAATCTATGATGCAACGAAGATTACTAGAAAATTATAAGATTCAACTCAGCTTATCATTTAAGCTGTGAAAATGGCTTATTAGGCTACGACTTATAAATGAAAAGGAAAATTAAAACGTGTATAAGTATTTAATGAAAGGGAACAATGATGGATGAGCTATTGTAGCAAACTGGTTAACATGTATGGTTGTTGAGAGGGAGGTCGTGGGTTCGAGGCAGGCAAACCCTAACTTTTTACTTATTTTTATTTTTGATTTTTTTACAAAACTGAATATTGGGACTTATTAAAGAACTAATTTAGAGCAACTTTAAAACTGGACTTTTTGTCTGAAAGTGACAAATAAGCCCTAAAACAGCTTATCAAAAAGCTGTTCACAGAAAGTGGGCTTTTGCCCTTGGTTTCACTTAAACAGCTATAAAAAGCTCAATTTAAGCTCAAATTGAAAAGCAAAAGGAGATCTAGAAGCTTATGACCATTTTAAACTTACAATTGAAAAGAAAAACTTGCTGAAACACTTAACACTTTCTAGGAACATCTTAAACCAACTGAAATGGATAATGAAAGTACTAAACTCAGGAAACAACTCAAAAAGCTCAAAAACAAAATAAGCTCAAATGCTCAATAAGCTATATTAGAAACTCAGCTTTTGAAAACTACTTTACCTATATATAAGCTAAGAAACCAAATCATAAAAACCTAAGCTATAAGCTAGAATATTATAATCTAAAAGCTAAAATCTTAAACCTACTGTTTTTGGACTTTTTGGATTTTTATGACTTTTGACAGCAACTTAACTCTATAAATTTAGCAAGAAAGTGCAAGATAAAAGCTACTCTATATTAAGCTATAAGAAAACCAAAATACTATTGAATTTTAAATCCTAAGACTTAAGTTTACTAGCTAAAATGGAATCCTAAAGTGACAGCAGTACTAACTGCTGCTGTTAGTAATGTTGTACTTGGCAAAAGGCAAGAAACAAATGTGCATGTATCCTAGAGGGATAACCTGCACTTAGACACTCTTATTGAGTGTGCAAAAACACAAGACAAGAGATAACCAAGCCTTGAGTGGCTTAGTTCAAATTTTAACAAGCAAAAACTCAATAGACAGATTCCCCTGGTGCTAGCATATCTTAATGAGCCTCAAAATGAATTATAAAGCAAACTAAACCTCAAAACCTCTTGAAAACTTAATAACTTGAGAAATCTCAGCTGTCCAAATGAAATTCCCCTAGTCACTTTGACTATTTGAGGTCAAACACACTTATTCCAAACACCCCTTAATAACATGACAGAACTTGATTCAACTTGATATTTGAAGACTAACTATCTAAACCTTGAAACCAGATGTTACTAAGCTTATAACTAACCTAATGAACAGAAATCAATAACCACTTAAGCTAAAATCAAGATCTATTACTAATCACTAACTAGTATTTTTTGGATTTTTATGATTTTATAACAAGTAATGAAAAATTAAGATCTAAAATTATTAAGCTAAAAACAGGTAATCAATAAGCACAAAAATGATTAAACTAAGCACAAATAAGCATTCAATTAAACAATAAGTAGATTAATAAGCAAATAAGCAATATAAGCAAAATTTAAACTAGATCTTTAAAACAGAAATTTAAAGAGAAACTTACTATTGGCCTAGCTTAACAAGGCACAAAGGGGCTCTTAGAGCTATTCTACAGCTCTAGCTTATCCTAAGATAAGCTAGTATAAGTCCATGAGAGCTCTTCCCTTTCTAGCTCTCCTTCCATTAGCTTAAAAGTCCACAAGCAAAGGTAAATAAGTACTTAAGCTAGTTTTAGATATTAAGTATGATTAAGACCAAGTTAAGCTCAAATCATGAGCTTAGAGACTCATGAGAGCTGTTGAGCTTATAGGAGCTTATGAGCATTTAGCTTAAAAATTGAGGACAAATGAAAAAGAGAGAGAGCTTATGAATGTAAATACTGAATTTCATTAACAAAAGAAACTGATTACATTACTTTAAAAAGAAATTACAAAACATTTAAGGAAAATTACATTTAGCTAAAAACGAAATTTTAAGCTACCTAAAAGCTACTAAAAAACTAGATGTGTGTGTGTGTGAGGTGAGAGCCTATTTATAGCCGATCCCTGAAGCTTCTAGGTCTTGCTTGATGCCCACGCTCCAATCAATCCCAGCCAATCATTTCTTCAATCATTTGAGGGCTATTGTAAGCCGTTGGATCAAATGTGGATGCTCAAGGATTGCCAAGCTGTCATTCTCATGATGTGACAGCTTGTGCTAGTTTACTGAGTGAATCCAATGCAAAATCCCCATTCCTTTGTGCTTTCTCAACCTCCACGTGGCTTTGATGCTTGGGTAGACAAATGAAAGCCCTTGATATTACAAATTTGACCCTGCCATCTTGTTAACGATCCCATGAATTGTCTAAATCACCCCTTAATTTGGAAAAGCCCTTTGATTTTGACTGTGGGTAAAGATGGGGACGACGGGTGAATAGTAACCATGGCTTCGCGCCTTTTTTAACTATAAAACGGGTAAAAGTTGTTTGAACTTTGGGAGAATGACACAAATGGTCCTTGTGGTTGTTTATAAAAGGTGTAGTGTAAAAAAAAGTTTAGGAAATAGCAAGAATGGTCCCTGTGGTTTTATGAAAGGGATATTGGGCTAAGGGATTGGGCTTTTGGATCCGGGTGTGGCCCATTTAGGGTTTAAGGGACTATTTTTGCAACTTTTGAAACTTGAAGGGCTATTTTGAAACATTTTGGGTTTTGTTGACTTCTGTTGACCAAGATTGACTGGAGTTGACTGTAGATTTGACTTTTTCTGGCTTTTGGCTTCCGGCTTTTGTTCACTCTTCCGTTCTTGTGTCCTTGTTTGCCCGTTTTTGACGGTTTTCATGTGACTTTTCATATATCCGTACCTGCACACACAGAACACAAAAACAAGTATATTTTTGCCATTTTTCACTGTGTTTTGGGTTTAATTGGGTTATTTTAGGTACAAACGGATATGTGTATTTTACACTTATCAAAATTCCCCAAACTAAACGATTGCGTGTCCTCACGCAATATCACATGCCTTATAACCAAATACCTCGAAACTTCCCCAAACTAAACCTTTGAAAAGTAGCAAAGATTTTTGTTGAGAGAGTTAAGAGATCACAAGTTATAAAACACCCGATTTCCCATTTTCAAAGATTTTTCTCTTTTTATGATTTTTCTTGATAATTAACTACCTAACTACAACTTATTTGTGTTGACATAATGTATTGTTTTCATTACCTCATTGGTAACTTTAAGGATCATAGAACAAAAAGCACAATTAAGTGTCTAAAAGATAACTTCATCATCCCTGATTTTTCACTTTTCCCATGCTAAGCTTAAAAACAAGATCATTGTTAATTACAAGTCATGACACTAACACTACTCATAAATATTGATTGTGTACTAACTTTTCCTCCCGCAATTCCTATTTTTTTGTATCTCAAGATTTTACTTTAGTCATATACCCGAAGGCTCTTTAAGACTTTTGTTTCGATACTTATTAATTCTAAAAATAAAGTTAAGAACGCAATAATTAGCTCATATCCCTTTTCAAAAGGGTTAAGAACGCAATAATTAGCTCCTAGCCCTTTTCAAAAGATCAAATGTCATCAAGAATAAAGTCCACATCGAGGCAACCAAAATTTGGCTTTTATTAGGCTACTTAAGCAAGGCACCATTCATGTCATATACCCTAAGGCTCTTTAAGACATGAATGGACCAATCTTATTTGCACAAAAATAAGACAAAAAATTAAGCAACATTATTAAACCTCAGTCCTTTAGAAGGCTACAACATCGGCCACGCCTCCGACATGATGTAGCAAACATATTTCGACTTCTGTAATTTCCTCGACTTTTTAGAAGGCTGTAACATCGGCTGTGAGCCGGCAAGATGCAGCAAACTTTTATCAGTCTTAGATTTATTATTGAATTCTACTTATCCCATATACCCTAAGGCTCTTTAAGGAATAAGAAAAATATTTGCGAATGTGATACGTATAGTATGCCAAATTAAGTATTCCTGATGTGTACTCATCCTAATCACAAAGGAACTAAAGAAAACTTCTATTAGCTAATTATTAACCAAAAAAAACATACAACTCTATTTATTAAACATTTATATATAGAGGTGAAACAAGCTAATGGGAGAAAAAGCCACAATTAAAACTTATGAGCTTGAAAGAAAACCAACTATTCTACGTTTAATGTCATGACTTATAAATAACACTATCATTTCTTATTCTTCGCAATTTAAAATCTCTAAGAAAGAAATTCGCGAACACTTAGCCTATATAAAATCCAACTCGGCATATTTAAAATCTACTTGAGATTAGCACAAGTCTTCATTTACTAACGATTCAAGTCTTGCATATTTAAAGTCTACATGAGACTAGCACAAACTATCATCATTAATTGTTAAGGGAGAAAGCTAGAACTCAACACGTTCGATCGGGTCAAAAATTACTTTCTATTCTTACCAACGGAAAACACACATTTGTGTCTTGACACAATTTTTTTTTTAATTTTTTTATATGACTTAAAAATTTAAAATTTTTTCTATTTTTGTGGGAGAAACGAGTACGTGGGTACGTGAGAACAAAACAATAAGCAAGCAACATCAAATCGATAGATTCCTTTCCCCAAACTAAAACGAAACATTGTCCTCAATGTTTAAAGTCATGTTTCTGCGTAAATCTAA
>BQNB010185346.1:0-12226 GCA_026074375.1 Tanacetum coccineum
TAAAAGTTTTTACATTTTGATATTATCAAAACGTTTAGAGGTCAAAAAATATGAATAACGTTTTTAGACATTATTTGTATTAATAATCTCTCCTTTTTTGATGATGACAAAATATAAACTCGTTTTATATAAGATTAAAAGTTACTAATTATTAATGAGTTTTATTCTATTTCTCCCCCTTTTGTCGAATTCAAAAAGGATGATCGTCGAGTAGTTGTAGAAAGAAAGAATTCGACTATATTAAGACTCCCCCTTGATGTATGTTCCCCCTCGTTTGGGACACAAAAGGATCGATCTTACAAAATTTGTTTGCTACAAAACAAAGTTAGAGGTACAAGTGCAAGACAAATATCTTTCAACAAGTAACACTCATAGAAATTCATGCAAGTTAAGCCATAAAGTGGCTTCATTCATAACTTAATAAGCTCATACAAGAAGCATTGATTTCAATTGAAGCTAAATATAAGATAAGATAAATTCATACTATAATTGTATGAATCATTACAAGATAAAGAAGATAAGCATAAAATAAAGGCATATTAAGGCATAGAGCTACACTAGTGGATTCTTGGATTGTAGAAGATGCCATAATCAAAAGATGTGTTGTTTATTATTAGGTGAATTTGAGCTTTCGAGAGTGCTCAATTATGGTGAGGAGGTTGTTATTGAGGATGGAAATTGAGTGGAAGGACCAATGATGAGAGATTTGATACGATTAAGGTCATCTTTTAATGTATCAAATAGATTTCGGGTTTCCAAGCAACAATGACAAAATTCTGAATGAAAGTTTACTTGATCTAAAGAAGGTAGAAGGATATATGGTAAGGTAGGAGGTGAAGGATTTGTGGCTTCAATTGCTTGTTGGAGGTTAATGTCAAGCAGATTTGATAGGTGATGAATTTCATTTAGGTTTTGAGTTGAGTTTTATGGAGGTGAAGAGGATAAGAGAGAGAGTTATTGGAGATGGGAAAGGTAGGAGTAGTCCTATTTGGTGGAGGAGAAGGTGGTAAAGGAGGAAGACCATGACTTTGTCTCCAAGGTTCGAGAATGGCCCTTTGGTATTTTCGTGAGTAGTCACGAGGGGAGTTGCTAGAGAAAGACATGAGGATTTTTAGGAGAAGTGAAAGATTTGGAAGAGAAGAGGTGTTTGAGACGGAGAAGAATGATGTTCATATATATAAGAATTTTGGGAAAGGCATGGTGTTGGAGAATAAAGATTCTAAGGAGTGTTTAGTTTAGAAAGGAAAGGATGGTTGGACCTAAGGCGAATAGGGTCAAAGTTGCAGAAAGAGAGGAGACAGGATAATTTTGTGGTTCCCCTGATGGCGGTCTCATAGATATTAGGCGGTCCTATATATATTAGGGGGCTGCCCTCCATTTTTGGGGGCCGTTCTCTAGAGGATTACACAATTTTCCAAATGTTAATCGTTTTTCAGAATAACCTAAGAAGGTTGGAAGCGTGATTGTGGCATTTCCATTTCTTCAAGAATCACATAATCTAGCCAAGTAGAAGCATATAAATGACATAAAGGTTCATGAAATGTCATATAGCAAGCATGAATAATGACTAAGACAAGTTATACACGTACTAGAATAACCGAGATAGAGGTTAAGGAAGTATTACAAAGCAATAATAATAGTATGTATGTCTAGCAATAATATTTAATAAATATCTCAACCAGTATCCGAATCATTACTTGAAGCTTCTTCAGAGGATATGGAGATAATTGCTTTAAGATGAGTAGGATGAACCCAAGGTTTCATGGATGGCCAGTATGATATATATTTTGATTTTTATAGATGAGGATTAATTTTGATGAGGTGATCATATAGACGATTTAGAATCATTCCATATGTCATTAGAGAGTTTGGTTGATTTTTTAATCTTTTCAACTCATTTTGTTAGAAAATAGGCAAAGTTGAAGGGAGTACTTGTTAGAATGCAATACATCATGTGACATGATGATGCAGGAAGAAAATTTGAGTCATTTTGAGTGCCAAAGGCGTTGTCTTGAATGATTTCATTCCAAGATCTCATGTCATGACGAAGCTCTTCCTTGAGAATTTTGTTTGGAAAAATGGTTTATCCAGTTGTTGTAATAGATTGAATAATTTCATTTAGTGTTGGAATGCGTGTTTGGTAAGGGGTGTTAGATTCTTGATTAGTTTTCAAAGAATCAAAGGATGCATCTTCAGAGTAAGAACATTTTCCTTCACATGGAATAGAGAGAATTGAGGCAAATGACTCGAGTGAGAGTTTAAATGTTCTTTTCAATGCCTAAAATTTTAAAAAGATATTTTGATCATCGTTTCTAGTAATTTCTATTGAAGAATAAAATTCAAGCAGAAATCTTGGGCAAATCCCTTCGTGGAGTTCATATATACTTAGTAGTTTGATAATTTGAAACATGATTTGAATATTATCATATCTAGTAGATTCAGAAGATACTGGACGACCTTCATGAATTGATCTACACTCTAGGTTTTGAATGAAGGGTTTTAAGTTATTAGGAAGATAGTTTTCATTTGAGATTGTTGGAACGTATGATTTGGTGTACCGTAGTTCTTCTTCCAACGTCATTTCACCTAATTAAAAGAGTGTCAATTTTAGTAAGGTATTCTCATTGAAATAGGTATCTAGTGTGTTTATGTGTCGTTGTGTGGTGTATATTTTTATGATTCAAGTTTTAAATTTATATTTTGCCGACTTAACCAAAAATAACACTTTAACGGGCAGTGTACCCGGTTGGTGGTAGATTCGTGGTAAGTAGGGTGTCGAACACTTGAAGCGAGGTTAAATCTCTTAATTTATTTATATTTTGGTTGTCTAATCTAAGTTAATTCTAATCTAAGTCAAACCTATGCTAATCTTATGTTAGTTCTAATCCTAATTCTAACAGGTAAAAGGGGGGTTTCAGCCTGAGAGACTGGCACGGGTTTGGTTGGTGACTACAATCAATTCAAGACGCTTTAACCCACACAAGCAAATTAACAGAAGATAAAAGAGCGGTCGAGCCTTATGATAGAAAACTGTATTAGCCATCATTAATCCGATTAGAAGTTGGTTTGTTTATTCAGTGCAATGATTACTTATCTCGAAGAGGCATATCATTCTTAGACTTAGGCGGGACTTCATCCTAAGACCTAGACACATTAATTTTGTCATAATTAAAACATCCGCATAAAGCATCCTTATATATTGATTATAATTCATCTAGAGGACGACACCGTGTATGTCGTACAAACCCTAGCTCACAGAGACTTTACTCACTTACTGCTTAACGGTAATTTGTGTTAGGTGGTAATCCACAATCCAAACTATACCAATAATCAGAACTTATTAGTTAGTACTAAGCCACTATACCAATGATCAGAACTTATTAGTTAGTACTAAGCCACTACCTTCTATGGTACAACCAGTTCAATCAGGCAAGCATGACGTTATTAGTGATCCTATTTGTTCCACCTATACGCATTACTATATGGAGAGCTATCCCGGACTCTTAGCCTACGCCCAAACAACACCGAAGTTGCAGCGCTTTAAATATGTAGAACTAGACCCAGTTGAATGATAGGTCGCATACTTAAGCACGTAAACAAGTATCATGCGATAAACATAATCAATAAATCAACGATAAATTAAGGAATCGATATATAAACAAAAGAAACATTCAGAACTTCATAACAATGGCTAATACTCGAAGGTATTAGCCTTCAAACATCATAATTAATACAAGAGTAATTATTTTAGCCAAGGTAAACTAACCGAGTTAACGAATGATACCAAAAACTAAACGATTACAAAAGTATAAGAAATTACACGTTGTCTTCTATGGATTGGAATGCGTTGCAAGACCTCTTCTGCTCTTTTTCTCTTTTGAAAATCGACTTTTGTGGTTTAGGTATCGAGAATATGATTTAGCATACTTAAAACTTGTTTTTGAGTTTTCTATTTATACTGTCTGGAAGTCGGTTCGATACGGCGTATCCAATGGATTGGATATGGCGTATTGGAGTTTCTTGGAGTAAGGACCACATTTGATTCAATATGGCGTATTGGTCTTTTTTGGATACGGCGTATTGAGCTTCTTTCCTTTGTGGTCTTTGGTGAGTGCAGGGATGGATACGTCGTATCTTCCTTGATTGATATGGCGTATTGGTAGTCAGAATCATTAATCTTCAAAATATCTTCATTTAAGCTCCAGAATACGCGCCTTTTGCTAATATTCACCAAGTATTACGAAAACAAAATAGATTAAGTCTAAAGTACAAGTTGCTAGACCTTTTTCCTGACCGTAATCATGAAAAACGACACAACTATTTACAATGTTTAGACATAGATTAACAAAAACAATCAATCGAACGTTCGGCGTTCCCCGTAACAGTCAACTTCCCAAACATCCCATACTTTACATACTTTACAAGGTAAGCAGCGATATCTTCCACTTTATACAATACTCTACATCATCGATTTGTATCAACGAATAATCGATCCTTCATGTAATTCCTTCGGTAGTTGCCGAAACGATTATCGTAAAACTTCCTTCTCTTATTTTGTTAACAATTTTTTTTCCAATATTTTTTTCTAACACTATGCAAACGAAACTCGGAGTAAGTTTCCCAATTTTTTCACCATCTTCACGATCATAATAATTCCGGATAAATCCTTTGATAATTCTTCATTCTTCGGAAATTGCGATGGTAGTAAAAATACATGAGTTTTGACTATAATATACATTCCCATTTGCGATGTGTAAATTTCTTCCAACCGTACCAAAATAGACACAAGACTCGGGAAATACAAACTTTACACTTTAAGCAACTAGCAACTGTAAAATAAACTTAATCTAACAGGGTAGGCTAAGGTGTAAAGGTGTAACGAAACAAATAATTGGCGAATTTCCCTAAAAGCTTTGGCTCTACGCTACACCGAGATTTTGTTCTAGGGTACTACTCTTAAAGTGAGAGTAAATAAAGGGTTTATATGGGGGTTAACTAACCAGTGTAGTTAGTTAATAAGCAATATGTAAAGGCAATTTGGGTGTAATCCTAAAATTTACCAATTTAAACAAGTTACTCCATTTAAATCTATAGTACTCATTATTGCGGTCTCGAATAGATATACCAAGCCAAGTTCTAAAGTCTACAACATCCCCGACACACTCATATTTTGTGGAATTTGGGTAAACATTTGGAAACGAATAAGGTTAAATCCTCACAATATCTAACAAGGGTTATTGTGTGTGGGTTATGTATCAAGTAATTTCACAAAAGTATGCTTGAAATTTTTTTAAATTTGAGCATAAATTAAGCATTTTAGTGTGAAAAATAGGACAAGTAAACATTCTAATTCCATCCCCCCACTTGAATTATAAAACATCCTTGTTGTATAGATAAAACATTAAACCAGAACTCGGGAACTTAAGAAGAATTAGAATGATAAACTCCCCTTGGTAATTGCTATGTAATTCTCCATGTTGAGTTTTATTAGAGAAAGAATGTGTGTTGAATAGCCGCCTTGAAGTTTCAAGACTCCAACACTTCAAGATCTCCAGATTTGTAAATTTTCCACCAATATTCGTTGATATTTCTTTCACGAGGTCCTGTATAAAACATAGAAAAAAAATGTATATTCTTATCTTGGTACCTACATTAATTTAAACTAAAAACAAACAAATACGGTCCAGTTTTGGTGAATACCCGTATCATGTGCATGAATACGTCGTATTGCTAGAACTGGCAATAACGTTTTTAAAAGTGCATAAAAAGTAAAGACTGATAACGTTCAGACAATCAATACGCCATATGGTATGGAGCGATACGCCGTATGGAATGTCTAGGAAGACAAACTTGATAAAATTAGATAACAATCCGGGTTGTCTCCCGGGAAGCACTTTTGTTTACGGCAAAGTCTTTTAGTTAGACTTTTCTTCAGCTTCTCACTTGGTGCGCGTAACCTTCCATCCGTTGTCCTTTTTCTGAAAATATCTTGGTAAATTTTAGACATATTATCTTTGTTTCTCTCCCAAATATCATATTTATACATCTTTCTATATGCAATATATTCTCATTGGTTCCAAGCGAGTACTCAATGGCTTCAAACTCTCTTGCTATACACTATTCTTTTGTTAGGTTGCTCTCAATGAAATGTCAGGATGTATTTGCTAATTTGCGATTTTGTCTGACTTTGTTCATTTCTTTTTTTGTGTCGCATTTTCCGCGTGTTATCAGATAAGTATGAAGAACGAGTTATGTAGTAGTTTTGTTATTACACAAGATGCTATGATCAATTCGTCTCTTATCAACTCCCATTCATCCCAGCATGGAACAATACCATTTTTTATCCTTCCCTCCATTTTCAGTGTTTATCAAATGACGAATTTACTCGCGATATGAATTCGAGTGGATCAATCCCCTAGTTATATCCTTCGTCCAACATTTCTTTTTTTCCATCGTATGATTCAGGATAAAATTTATAGAAAAATTTCTCAACAAGTTCTTTCCAAACGGTGATTTTCCTTCCCCCTCGTTTATCACCATTGTCGTAGCGTCATCAGCTAGTGAAGAGGAAAGGCTTTCATTCGTAGTTGATGGGAATCACACCAGGAATGTAGATTAAATCAATCATTTCAAGCACGTTAGCAATGTGGTCCATCACGTCTTCGTCAATCATCCCTTGGTATGCATTCATTTATAATTCCTCCAAAAATTCCTTATTGAGTTCAATGTTAATATCATTATAGGTGATAGAAAGATTTGATTCAGTCTGAGCCTTTTTCATGTATTTTTCTGAAATTAGTTTTGTCATGACTTCTTATGGTATCTTCTTCAGTCTACTAGCTCTGATAAGTACTTCCTGTGACACAAGTAAAAATATAACAAATTTAGTTCTTAAGAAAGGATTTAAAAAATTTAACACGGAAATCAATAAGAAACTAAGGTTCTGATCATGTTCCAGTTGTCGATAACGCCTATTCATTGAAGTGAATACCCAAAATTAATCGATAGAATGAATACATTGTATGGAGCAGAAAGTTGTATACCCGATCCAATAGAAGTGGATACGCCGTATCGAGTTATCTACCAAAATAGTGTATTGGCAAAACAATTAATTTAAACACACAAATATACAAGCAAACAATTAAACTAACAAATATACAAACTATACAGAATATACAAGAATATACACTAATCTAATTAACACTACTCCTAAGGGTTAGATCTAATGTTAAAAACCAAAACATAAAATAAAATCAAGATTAATTTTCACTCCCGGCAGCGGCGCCAAAAACTTGGTGTGTCATTGTGTGGTGTATATTTTTATGATTCAAGTTTTAAATTTATATTTTGCCGACTTAACCAAAAACAACACTTTAACGGGCAATGTACCCGGTCAGTGGTAGATTCGTGGTAAGTAGGGTATCGAACACTTGAAGCGAATTTATTTATATTTTGGTTATCTAATCTAAGTCAAACCTATGCTAATCCTATGTTAGTTCTAATCCTAATTCTAACAGGTAAAAAGGGGGTTTCAGCCTGACAGACTGGCACAGGTTTGGTTGGTGACTATAATCAATTCAAGGCACTTTATCCCATGCAAGAAAATTAACAAAAGATAAAAGAGCGGTAAAGCCTTATGATAGAAAACTGTATTAGTCATTATTAATCCGATTAGAAGTTGGTTTTGTTTATTCAGTGCAATGATTACTTATCGTCCGAAGAGGCATATCATTCTTAGACTTAGGCGGGAACTATCATCCTAAGACCTAGACACATTAATTCTGTCACAATTAAAGCATCTACATAGAGCATCCTTATATATTGATTATAATTCCATACTAAGGAGAACCGTGTAATTTTTATCTTTTTGGACAATGCTATGTGCCTTTGACTCCTATGTGAATGACATGAGATTTGGTTGAACTTACTTTGTGGATCTTATCTGGTGATCTTGTGATCTTGTAATCTTGTGATCTTGTGATCTTGTGATCTTGTGAATCTTGTGAATTATAGATGTTCCGCCCTATGTATAGCTTCAGCTGGTAGGCTTTAGGTGTGAGTAAACTAAGTGCTTGGATCTATGATAGCAAGGAGTTACTATGTTGGTATCTATGTATGTTGTGAATCTATGGATCTATGATAGCAAGGAGTTGCTATGTTGGTATCTAATCTATTTCATGTTTTCACTATCATATTGCATATTTGTCCACTTTTTGAAACTATGGCACAACAACTGGGTTGTTATCAAACCTACGATCACCAACTTTATGTTGACCTTTTCGAGTATCATTTTCAGGTGTGTTTTCAAACAAGGTAAATCGAGAGTAATGGGAACTAAAGACGTACACTCATGGGGTGTTTATCTAGAGAATTGTTCCTTTGACCATTTCCAAATCTTTCTTTATTATCACTTCATAAACTTTTAAATTTCCAATAAGTTCGTCAAGTGATAGTGATGTCAAATCCTTCGACTCTTCATTAGCCGTAACCTTTGCACACCATTTAGGATGAAGTGCCATAAGAAATTTCCTAACATAGTTCTTGCTAGAAAAACCTTCATCAAGTGCTTTTAAACTAGTAATAATAGTGTTAAATCTAGCAAATCCATTATCTATCGATCCCTCTTTCGGAATCGTAAATTGTTCATATTGTTGCACAAGAAGATCTATTTTATTATCTTTGACTTGACTATTACTTTAGTGAGTGATTAATAAAGTGTCCTAAATTTCTTTTTCGGTTTTACACAAAAAAATTTTTCGTATTATTTACATGGCAAAGCATTATAAATTACCATTTTAGCATTATTATTTTTAGCAAGTTTCTTTTTAACAACATCGCTTTGTTTGTCAAATGGTACAATTTCATCCTTCTTAGTTTTAGAATTATTTTGAACGAGAGAAAAATCACCATAGATTTCTCTTCTAAATATATTTTTCCAATAAATAATTCATCACTTTCAAATAGTGGTTGTCTTTGCATAGATTTCTCTTCTAAATATTTTTCCGATTTTATAGATCGATTCAAGTTTTAAAATATAATTTATTTTAAAAATATTGTTTGACGTGGCTTCTAATACCAATTGTGGAAAACTAGAAGGGGGGTTGGATAGTTTACCGCTTTTTAATTTAGTGTATTGTTTGTTTATAAAAACTTAGATTCGATTTTATGTGATCTCAACATATACACAATATGAACAATTTAACTAAGTAAATGAATAATAACCAGATAAATAAGTATGTAAGACTAGAGATAAGGGTTAGAAAGATTAAACCACAACACAAGGATTTATAGTGGTTCGGTAACGAAGCACCTCTTTGCCTTACTCCACTCCCAGAGTACCCAACTCGAGAGTTCTCTTCATTATGTCAACAAACTCCCTTTAGGCGGAGAAAAAAAATACACAAGTAGCTTACACCAATTTCCAACACTAATCCAAATGTCGAGTTTTAATCTTAGCTAGAACCAATCTACCACACACTTTGTATTTTGAAGACTAAAATACTAACCGCACTAACACAAGATCACTTCACCTAAGCACTAACAAGATCACCCTGATCTTACTATTCTCTCTACGATCACCATAATCTAACTATACTCTCTATGATTACCACAAACTAACTATTACACACAGTTACACAAGATTTATAAATTATGACAGAATCGTAACTACGTTACGAGAACACGGACTAAGCTATAATACTTTGTAACTTAATAGTAGGAAGTATTCTTCTCTTTCACTTGAAGATCTAAGCTTTGATCACTTTAAGTGATTAATTTTTCAAAATAAAAATTTACGACTAATTACTTGTTTACGTTTAATTTTACATTGAGCATTTTTACATTTTGTGATTATCAAAACGTAGAGAGGTCTAAAAATATTAATAACATTTTTAGGAATTATTTCTATCAACAGTTACAAATGAATCCTCGCCCCTCCTTGAAAGTAATGAGGAGATACATATAGCCTATGACACGCCTCACTTTCCTATATTGACATTTCTAGTCCTTGCGTATCCGACTAATAACAAACTAATGTAATTTCGTATAAGTCGATATATTTTAAGGTTAACATTCATATATGTGGTACTAGTAGTGGTGGATGAGGATGACAAGATCTCTAAGCTTGCTTGAATGGATGATCATGTAGAAACATCTTGCTGTCTTCTTCGCTGGAACGTCCCTCTTTCACATTTGGTCTGAGTTGACAAACTGAATATGTTTTTCAATGTTTCTTTTCTCTTTATAAAATATTTATAAAGAAGTAGTCTATGTTGATTTAAGGAGTATTTTAATGTACCCTCGATATCCCAAAGGACTCACATTAATGAAATTAAGATAATTCAAAGATTATTCATATTTTCATTATATTATAGTTATAACATTTTTAATGGTTGATTTTTATGTAAGAGGTACAAGTATTTTTATTGCAAATTTTGTTCAAGTGTAATGGGATATATATATGTTTTCCTTGAAATTCTCCCATTTAAGTATATCAACAGGATCTTATTTGTCATTTCTATCTATAATTATTTATTTTTTGAATTTTTAGCATCCATGTATAATCATATATGGATCACGGTTCACACAAAGGTTACATTAAGTTACATCTTACATGTAGAACCGTGGGGTGGGGGTGAATATAATTTTCTTGACTTATTAGAAGTTTATAAAACTTTAAGTCTCGAAAGAGCCGAGTGGTGTGCTAATCTACTTTGCAATAAGAATAATAAGTAGATAGAGAGAAGAAGAGACACCACGATATATACTGGTTCGGGAAGGGGGGTTTAGTCCTTTCGTACGTCCAGTTGCAAATCCACGACACTGATACTATTCCTAGTATAATTCTTATGGTGGATTACAAACCGTATTACAATTTAACTCCACCGACTTTTAACAAAGCTCGGCGCTCACACATAAGAGTTACTACCTATGGTATTCCGCCATCAGAATCCACCCCTAAGAACCCGTGTTTCGACTTAACCTATAAACCATAAAAGCCTTCTCCTTGGAAGCTTTCCAAAACCCCAACTAGATCCCCAATGATCTAGGCTTGATCCTACGAATACAAGACATCCCTTATAACTCGATTAAATAAAAAGATAGATGGTGAAACAAGTTCTAACCTAGAGACTCGATTTTAAAGAAAGGGTATGAGAAAGAATACCCTCAACAAAACACATAAGTATGGATTAGGTACTTGTATGGCTCTCTTGCGGAGATGTGTTCACTTCAATAGATGATAGAGGAGAAGATTAAGAACACTTGATGTTTAGACTTAGAGGATTAGAGAAGAGAAAAGAGAGGAAAGAATGTTTGGAAGATGTGAGGAATACAAAGGCCAAGGGTGAGTATTTATAGGCCAAGAGTCCCAATTTGGGAAAAACAATACGCCTTTAGCGCGCTGCCCACGCGTCAACGCGCCAGAATCCTAAAGTTGTTTTTCCTTGGGACTTTGGCGTTTTAAATACCCGCACTTGTTAAACCCCCAATTGTACTTCACTCTATGAACTTTAAATCATTATTATACTCAAGGTCAACCAACTCAAATAGCCATTTGATAAAGAGTTTGTAAAGTATTAAAAGCATTTTGCTTAACCGATAAAGTAAAGAAAGAAAAGAATTATCAAAAATGGTATTTTGGGTATTTCTCAAGTGGTAACTAGCCTAGTTAGGATCAAACTAAAGATTAGAAATGGCTAGTTAGAAACCAAGAGAATATTCATGGAATATTCTTTGCTTGGTGAGAAAAGGGGGAAATATTTAAAATTTGAATTTCAAATTATTTAAACATATGTTTGATAAGAAGGTATGAGGTGTGTACAAGTTGTAATGATGTGACATGATGTGATAGAAAGGAGCCTCTTGATCTTGTTTGAAATAGAGGGTGAATATGTGAAGAGGACACTTGGTTAAGTGGCAAGATTAAGGGTAGAAAAGAGGTTGTGTTTGTTGTGTGAGTAAGAAGTGAATGTTTATGAGAGGAGTTGTGTTTGTTTAAGATGAAGCATCAATCCAATGGTTGAGAAGAGGATGAAGGAGTTTGGATTTATGAGGTGGATTAATCAAGGGTAGAAGAGAAATGTGTTTGTTGTGTTTGTTTGAGAAACAATCCAAGGGTTGAGAGAAGAGTGTATGAACTTGGATTGGTGACATGGCTTGATCAAGAGTTGAGATGAAGAAGTGTGTGTGTATGTGTAATTTGAATTCATTGGGGAAGAAGGTGGAT
>BQNB010185347.1:0-12226 GCA_026074375.1 Tanacetum coccineum
TACTGTCATATTAGCGTCAACTCAATTTTCTTTCTTCTAGACCAACGAGACACCTAACACACGAGAAAAAAGGGAAAAAAATAAACAAAACCCGTACCGACCGAGACCGATTTAGCCCAAAACCCCGGACCTATGACCGGACGGAACGTGTTCGGTCCGGTCTGCTTCTTCGGTCGGTCCGGTCCAAAAAGGCATAATGATCGGTTGTACGTGATGCAGTCCGGTCGGTCCGGTTCGGGCCGGTTTCTCGGTTCGTTCTGGTCCGTGGTCCGTTATGCTCAGCCCTAGTCTCGAGTGAAAAAGAGACATACAATACTTTTGAACGAAGAAAATATGTCTTATTACGTTGTGTCTATTTGTGTTTTGCGAGTATTTTTAAATGACAAAAAATGAAAGAAAATAATGAAAGAAAGAAATTGCAAGGAACCTGGATTCATAATGAGTCTCCATCCTTGCTTAGCGAGAAGAGCTAAATTAGAACATGAGAGATCTCGGAAACCAAGGCCGCCACAATCTTTAGCTTGTGAAATATGCTCCCAACTTAACCAAATGAATATGACGCTCATGTGCATCCCTGCTCCAAAAAAACCTTTTTATATGGACTAAAAGCTTTTGAAGAAAACCTTTAGGCAACATATAAGATTGCATGGTATATGAGGGGATGGCTTGAATAACGGATTTGATCAACACCTCGCGACCTACTTGTGATAGAAGCTTACCTTTCCATCCTTGCATTTTCTTTAGTTAGTTTTCTAATATGAAAGAGAACAACTCTCCTTTATTACGCCCATGTATAGATGGCTGACCAAGGTAACGCGAGCGTTGTTTCATTAATGTAACACCAAGACGAATACATAACTCAGTCTGCTCATTCATTGGTATCTCATAGTAATGTCGCTGAGACTTACATAATGGTTTGATGAATTCTTTTATGCTGATTCGACCTTCAAGAGGTTGGCCGGTTGAAATCCCTTGTAAAAAAAAGTTAGTTCAGACAGCTTTCTCAAAATATGAATGAGCAAAAAGGTAGTAAATTTCACATACCTTCATTTAAAAAAACATTAGACATAAGTAGATAAGAACATGATTGTATCTCATAGTAACATACTACACTGATATGTCTGAAACTTTGAGATCGTGATGTCATAATAGAATTGAATGCAAGCCACTTATATATTACACTGATATGTGGGCGTCATCACAGAGTAACATACTACACTGATATGGAAGACTCTTTAGAACGTAAATGAGGCTCAGATCTGCGAACATGGAAGCGGTACCAGACTCCCGACATGGCTGCACGCACAATCTGGTTATGGTTGCCCCGCCAAGATATGGGGTAGCCTTAATGCAAATATAGAGGCAACACCAAATACCGGCCTCGGCTGCAACCACTTTCAGGCAAGGTTGCCTTGCCAAGATACCGATATTGGTAAATTACGCCCAGAAAATATACAAATGCAGAAATTATCGCCGTCGCCTAACTGCTTCCACGTGGAGTATAGAAGAATACGAAACCACTAATATAACATGTATCAGCTGCATCGCCCTATCCTTATTAAATGCATCATTTATAGGAGTTGTACTTCTTTTTCTCATTAATCCTGTTAAATCCCAGAAAATTTGACTCAAACATTAGATATAATGTGTATATATCATATGGCCAAAAGTAAAATAAGATTACCTTATCCTCGTTGGTTAGCAAGAGAAATAGAAAAACCATCTCCGAAGACTTTGACTTGAATCTGCAATAATAAGCAACAGTAAAAACCAAATAAAAGGTAAATAGAACTTAACGAGTTGGAATTTAACCCGCGCGTTGCGGCGGGGGGCGAATAAAAGAAACTTGAGGGGCTTTTTTTTTTAGTTTATGTAAAAAAGTCGTAAACAATTAAAAGTTGAGGGTCCGTTTTGTAAGTTGGAATTTAACCCGCGTGTTGCGGCGGGCGAATAAAAGAAACTTGAGGGGCTTTTTTTTTTTTTTAAGTTTATGTAAAAAAGTCGTAAACAATTAAAAGTTGAGGGTCCGTTTTGTAATTTTTTTTTTTTAGTTTGGGCCAGGTTTTGGGCTAATTTTTTGGGCCGGTACTGTAGCACTGTAGCAAGCACTGTAGCTGCTACAGTGCCACCGACCATTTGAGAATTGTATTATAGGGTAATTGCAAAATCACGAAAGTCTTCCTTTTCTGTATTCTATATTGACTCGCCGAAAATTCAGAAGTGTAACCTTTTAACTTACCTATAACAGAAATTTTGACTTGCCTTTTTCAGAAATATATGTGTTATCTGCTTATTTAAAAACCGTAACTTGTGACTTACCTATATCAAAAAGTTATTATACTCGATATTGCCATACCTACATCAGAAATTGGTCACCATACTCCCAATCCTCTTCTACAGTTCACTCAAAGCCTAAACCTGAGTCTTGGTGAAAAAGCAGAACCAAAAGAAGAAGAATGGAATGAATAAAGCAATTGACCCATTATTTTTCTTAAAACATAGCTTCTTCAACCTGTAAACAACAATTCGATTTTTTTATTAAAAAAATTGCAAAACTATCATAATCAATTATTACAAATAATCCAATAAAAACAATCAATAAATCACAATAATTACCCTGCATGACTCTGAATCTCTGATGGTCAATATCTCTTAAATGTATTTTAGTGTTGAAGATCTGAACAAAAATTCAATCAAAGTAATTGAAACACGCATTTTAAAACGGTTAACAAACACCAATCTACTAACCAAAAACCATTAAAAAAATCAATCAAAAACTAAATAAATAATAATATTAACTTACCCTAACTCTTGTTGATGAACTCAGCCAAAATCTAATCTTCATCATATGGGTTGTGTGTGGTATTTTAGAGAGAGAAAAAAAGTCGAATTAAGTGGAAGGAAGGAGGAGGGTGTATGTGAGGTGGGCGGGTTGAGCATTACACGTGTTTGGGAAGAAGCGAGTGTCATAAAGAAGAACGGGTCACATTAATTAATAACCATGGGTCTCGGGTCGAGTTGGGTCGGGCGGTAGCCATCAATTCTTATACCCGGGTGCCCCCAATTTTTGTTAGTTTGTATAATTTGCTTATCATATCTTTAAAAAACGTTTTAATTTTCACATATTAAAAACTTAAAAATACATATGAACTATATTGCTATTATTTCATAATTGTAGATTAAAGATGTAACTTTTTTTAAAACACGGGCTCTACACATTCTATCGAATTAGGATCCTCTCATAATATTGAGATTGTTGTGAATATGTATTTGAATTAAAATAAAATAAAAATATGGCCCACTTTTGTTTTACATATCCTAGATCGGAGCTCCAACAGAACATTCATCACCACCATCTCCGGTCAAGAAACCCAGTTCCTAAATTGACTAAGCTCATTTGAATGGTGAGAATCCTATTTATTTATGTTGTTTTTATGTTATTGTTTGATTAGAATATAGTAAATTGATACGAGCTCAACTGGAAGTTAATACTGCTGCTTGTTAATACTGCTGCCAGTTATTGTTAATACTGCTGTTGTTATTGGTTAATGCTGCCATGCTTAGTTAGTACTGCTAGTGTTATTGGTTAATGCTGCCAAGTTTAGTTAGTACTGCTAGTGTTATTGGTTAATACTATCAGGCTTAAGTAGTACTGCTAGCATAGTTAATACTGTTTGACCTCGCAAAGTCAAACCAATTAGTTTCCGGCCAAAGTCTCTAACTTCCCAATATCCCCTCCTAGGTCTATAAATACCTTTGTTAGCTCATTTCTTGTATTCATGAAAAATTGTAACTGTGTGAAAACACATTTCTCTCTCTAATTCTGTTGTAACCGTTTGGTTGAGTTTTCTCCATTAATGAATCATTTTAAGCTCTATTTCTTTAATTACGAGTTCTAAGTGTTTTCATTGTCGTTGATCTGTAAATTGTTTAACATTGGTTGTTAATCAGTTTGCTAAGTATCAATTGGTATCAGAGTTGCTTTTTTGAATTTTGGACCAAAAGTGAAATCGCACCAAACCACAAGGACCAAAAATGTACTTAACTATAAAGATAATTAAAAAACCACCAAACGTACAAAACGGTTAAAACTGTACTAAGGACGATGAAAAAGTATGAAAAATTAAAAAAAACATAAAACGGACAAATATAATTATAAAAATATATAATAATAATAAAACATCGTCTAACGTTGTGCGCGATACCCTTATCGACATATGTTATCGTTGGGATTTCAGCTGGTAAGGAAGTTGATATCGGGTTGAATGTAGGGCGTGAAACCATTACGTCCAATTGATATGTTACTTTACTCGTGGGATGAAGGACTTGACATGTGTGTGGATCTGACTGGATCTTCACCGCAAACCGGGATGGTTGATTTCGTACCCGATCGGGCCATGATTGATGCTACAAAACGAAACGCGATAAGTATATAGCTAAGTGTGTGGCTATTGGATATGTGTTTCTTCCGTTTTCTTTCTCTTCTTTGAGAGAATTAGAAGCATATGCAGTTACATTGGTGAAGTGGATCCAAAAGTTCTCTATGACTCGGGATATTGGAGCATGTGCTGCTGTTCATATATTTAATAAGATCAATTTCGTTATTGCTAAAGGAGTGAAGGCCCAAATAGTATCTCGGCTCCCCTCTAATTTATTATAAATCTCTTGAGTTTTTTTAATAAAATAATAATAATAATCATACTAAAAATAGTAATAATAATAATAATTATAATCTTATTATTATAATGAAGTGATGTTATAATAATAATAAAATAAAATAATAATAATAATAATAATAATAATAAAAAGTATAAAAATATATATTTTTTTAAATAAAATAGTAATAATAAATTAATAAAAAAAATTAAATAATTAACGCATGAATTAAACTTGTAATATTCAACAAACCATAGTGACCATTTAAAAAACACGTATGAGGGCAGTTTGGTCAATCCAGTCTAATTAACGATCAAACAAACAGAAAAATTTGTCAAGGGATCAAACCCGATACGAGTCAAAAACCACAAAGAGAAAATCCAATAAAATACAAAGTTTAAGATAATTCTTTTTAAACCTGGAAACCAAAAAAAACCATTTATGCAATTAACTCTATAATAAATGTCACAAATTATTTCATGTTCATCCTAAGATTAAGGAACAATGACAAATATAATCATCATATATGTTATGAATCGGGTCGTCCCAGAGTACTTTGAAACTTTTGAGGGCAATGTAAAAAATTCAAGGTTCTCAAAAGCGCGCTATAGCGGCGCTATAGCACGAGGCGTGGCCTCCACGTTACGAAACAGGCCAATGCGTCGTCTTGAGACGTGACGTGCAATAAAGCGCGATAAGACGTGATAAAGCGCGCTATAGCGCGCATTTTTTTGAAGCTTTTAAAAGATTTCATGGATTTGAGCTTATTTACAAGTATTTATGACTTGGGTTGTATGGGATTCGGCCTTAGTAACTCCATAACTCAATTTTAAGCCCAGTAGCTAACTAATATTGACCACTCTATAAATATTTTTTGCCGCCTTGAGTCATGCTATAAAAATGCTATGACGCAACGCCTCACGCTAAAGCTTGAGGCTTAGCTATGCCGTCACGCCACGCCTCATGCTATTTATAACCTTGAAAAATTTATATAATGAGGATTTTCGAGAATGAATATTATATATAAAGTGTTGTTTTTTATACGTAATATACTAGTTGTCTAACCCGCCTGATGAACGGGCTATTTTCATGATATTCTTTCTTGATTATATTTATGTACGAAATTAACTGTTTAATACTTTATATTCAGTTATAATAATAAATAAATCAAAAAAGATTTTCCTTGTTAATGGTTTATGTATTATCGCATTTCAAAAGTAATTTAGACAAAAAAAAATAATAACTCGCAAAACAAATATCACTAAGGACCTGTTTGGTTCAAGGTTTCTTTAGGATTATTAAGAATTGGATTAGATTAAAATTCTAAATTGTGTTTGGTTGAAAAACTTATGGAATTGGAATTAGACATTCCTTATACTAAGGAATTAAACATTCCTTATACAAAGTGATGGAATCTTAATTCCATGTACTAAGGAATTTTTAAAAGTAATTTTTTTTAAAAAAAAAGTAAATTTTTACTTGTAAATTTATAAAAAGTAATTTTTTTTATAAAAAGTAAATTTAAAAAAAAGGGTAAATTTTTACTTGGTAAATTTATAAAAAGTAAATTTTTTAAAAATAATTTTTTTTTAAAAAAGTAAATTTTTTTATAAAAAGTAAATTTAAAAAAAATAAAGTTTTTTTAAAAAAGGAAATTTTTACTTGGTAAATTTATAAAAAGTAAATTTTAAAAAAAGTAAATTTAAAAAAAAAAGTAAATTTATAAAAAGTAAATTTTTTTAAAACAATTTTTTTAAATAACGTACGAATAAAAAACTAAAAATAATTAAAAAAATTAAAAAAAAGTTTAAAAAAAATTATTATTTGTAAACGAAACAGAAATATGGCATGGAATTTCATTTCTTTCTCCTAATCAAACACATGACATATTTTGAATTTTAGTATTCCAGTTCCTTAAGATTCTCGAAAGTATATCGTGTCACCCGTCTACTGAAAGATAAAAAAATACTCGTCGCGATGGTGTATTTTTTGTCGTGTGACGATTTACCGTTTGTAAGATATTTTATTTTTTAAAAAGAGGTGAAAAGTGAGTCTTTTTATTTTTGATGAAAAATAGATGGTTGAGATTGATTCATTGGATCTATGACAAATAATAGGTCTATGTTGATCTTAACTAATATTGCTTATTATTGAAACTTGCTTAGTTGGTTTTAAATTAGGGGGCGTTTGTTTAAGCTTATTTTTTATGTTTATTTTGAAACTTATATAAGTTTGTTATAACATAATAATAAGCTTATATAAACCCCTAAGATTTCAAATATGTTGGAATTGGGTCAAAACAAGTGAATGTATAGGCTGAGTATAAAAGGTAGGACCGTAAGATCCGGATCCTCCAACCGTGGAGGATGGGTATTTGCTTTTTGTGGATGAACTATGAGGACGTTTAGTTACACTTTTTGGAGGACATGTTGCGAAGAAATTATCTCCTTGTCGCTAATAGTAGGATAGTGCATCAGGCATGAATTGGTTAAAATTACGTCTAATTTTGAGATGAAAATAGTGAACACTGGCAGGAGGGCTGTTACTTTTGCCTTCATCAACAACTGAACTTCTTAATGTTCTTAAGTTTTTGTTTTCACATATAATCCTTATCCTATAATCGATATGTTCTTAAGGGTTTTGTACTACATATAAACCTTCTTAGTCCTATTTTTTTTAGAACGGCTTGTTAGTTGTTAGTGGTTCAGGTCCAGCAGTGACATCTAATTGGGCAGTATGCTGTAACCTGAAACCGCCTGTACTTCATCCTATTCCGCCTGAAGGGGTAAAAGTCTCGGGTGGGACTCGAACTTGAGATCTCCCATAGCCAAACATCCCATCCCAAGCCTCTAAGGAATCTTGGTGGCCAACTGAGCTAGCCTAATGACCACCTTTGCAGGTATTATTACAACAAGATTACTAAACAATCCAAGTGGAGGATACCTGATGATGTTAAGAAAATAAATGTAGTAGAGTGTGTATGCATTACTATAGTCAAATACGAGTAAACAAAGGAACCTGATAATGAATTCTTGGTTCCTACAGAAAAACATGTAGTACAAAAATGCACCATTCCAACTACAAGGAAGAAAGCCACAATGAAGGGGTCATATTTTGCTTAAAGGTAACTTCGGTACCCTTTTAATAAGTTTTCTTTTTCATAGGGCGATTTGTTTCTTAAAGAGAAATGTTCAGAAAATTTATAATAAGTTTTTGGTTAATATAAAACTTTTCTTCATGCAAGTTCAAGGAAAAATGATGTGACTACTGGTACCAAGGTTTGCTTGCAAATATGAAGTTGTTCCAGGTTAGTCGATTTGTAAAACCTTAAATAGATCTTGAACCTCAAGTACATAGCAGAGATTTCTTTACTAATTTTTTTGTTGCGACAATAAATCTTTAAATAATGAGCTATCCACATACAATAAAAGGATAAAAGTTGCAACTGAAACACATGTCTAATCTAATACTAATGGATGCCACCCAAAAGTTTTAAAAAATTATGATCTAACAAAAATATTAACTAATCCAATAGTCTGTGCTCAAAGTGTTGTATTCTTGAATTAAGGTCAGCTTTAACAACTTGAAATTCCAACATCAAATTTTACCTTGGCTGAATCCAGAAAAGTTTATAGAACAATAGCAGATCCCAAATGAGATGACAGAAAAAATTCACATACTAATCAGAAAGAAAACTTGTTGGTCCTTTTCTCACGGATCTTTAATCAACGATATACCAAAACAATGAAATAATCTCTATTTCTATATAAATCTTTTATTGAATCTAAATCTGTCATCATTGACTTGTTTGTTTACATGAATTCTATTTATACATAGCGAATAGTCACGATTGAAGGGTCGTGATGGTTCGAATGAACCAACAGTCGTGTCCCTTCCAAAATAACTGCCTAATAACTGTTTTTTTTAACTAACTTTCTAAACTACTTTGTAACTATCTTTTGTCAGAGCGGATTGGGATTAGCCCAATGATTGGGTTTGGCCCAATATTCTCCCCCCTAATCACAATCGCTGTGACGTAGGTCTTTAAGTCTTTGTAGTCGTCTGACATAACTCCATTTAGTCTTCGTTCTTGTTTCCTTTAACACTCACTGTAATATTGATCGAATTTTGAAATTTTCTGCACTCCCTGCTGTTTCTGCACTCTCTGCGATTTCTGGTTGTATCATTTCTTTTTAGTTATGGTCACCATAAGCAATGTTGGCTCTATGTCTTCTTCAATAAGATTGGACTGTTCTCTGACTTGATTCTTGCGTTTGTTTGGACAATCATAGGCATAGTGTCCAAGTTTGTGACATCGGTAACATGTGACTTGTGATTTGTCTCTTGTATCTTCTTCAAAAGACGCTCGTTCTTCCCTTTTATAATTGTTCTTGTCTTGTTCTCGGCCTCGAGACTTGTTAAATCTTCCACGTTCTCTAAAAGGTTTTCTTTGGCCTTCATGTCGTGTGAACATCAAACTCTCTTGACTGTCCACTGGTATTTTCTTCTTACTTTTAATTCTTTCTTCAAATGTCTTTAATCTTCCGATTGCTTCGTCTACTGAAATCTCGTCTAAATCTGAGTATTGTTCAATGGATGCAACAATCTGAAGGAATTTGTCGGGTACGACATTTAATAATTTTCGTACGACAACAGAATCTTCAATTGTGTGCCCTAGACTGGCGGCTTTGTTTACTAGTATTGTTAATTTTCCGGTGAAGGCGTCGATTGTCTCGTCTTCCTTCATATGTAACATCTCAAATTCTGATTTGAGTGTCTGTAGTTTGGCCTGTTGGACACGGTTTTCTCCGACGTGTCTTTTCTTCAAAGCATCCCAAACTTCCTTTGCAGTCTTGTACTTTGAAATAAGTAGCAACTGTTCTTCTGGTAATGATTGATAGATGTAGGCGATAGCGGTTTTATATTTCTTTGTATCGACCTCAGTTGTTAAATTTGGTTCGATCATTTCCCAAAATCCAATTGCTTCTAATATAATTTGCATTCGTATTGCCCAAGTTGTGTAGTTTGCCCCTTTCAACATAGGGCATTGAAAATGGGTTGTTGACCCAAATTCGTTTATTTTAGAAGTATTATCTTTCCCGGACATTTAAAACTTTTGTCTATAAGTTTTAAAAATATACTTACTTAAAAACTAAAGAAGTAACTTTTCAAAAAAAATCTATATCTATAAAACTAATATAGATTGTGAAAAAGAATAAAAGGTGGAGGGTGTTATGGTTTTATTTGAAACCTGATGGGTTTAATAACCGGATGTGCCTCATTCCTCTTTTTATGCTAAAAAAAACTTCGCCTCTTTTTTGTAGAGAGATGCGTCTCTTCTTGAGACCGTTTCTGCTTCTTCTTCCTCTGGTGGTTAACCGCCGATTATATGGTCGGTTTAACCGTTCTATTCTTCTACGGTTGTGATCTTTATTATAAAACTAATAAGAAAACTTGAATATTTCTTATCATAAACCAAATAAGATAACTTGAAACTTTAAAACTCTTAAAACTTAAAGCACTTTAGAAACTTAAAACTAAAAGGGGTGGGGGGGGGGGGGGGGGGGGGGAAGGGTAACTTTTCAAAATAACAAAACTTATATGTATCTAAATAAAACTAAAACTGATATATATAGAAAATGAAAGTGGAGGGGGTAAAATGGTTTTTTTTTTATAAAACCTGTTAGGGTTAAGTAACCCTAGTGTCCCTTTTTCTTTTATTTGTGCGCTTCTTTTGTTTGGGAGTTCGTCTCCTTGGGGCCTTCTGGTCTTCCTCTTTTCTCTTCTTTGGAGATTCACCGCTGATCAAGATGGCAGGTTTAACCGTTCTCCTTCTTCTTGTGTTTGTAACCACTGGTTCCTCAATTTGGTTGTGCGAAAAATTAGGGTTTCGCAACAAAAATTGGGGATCTTCTAACGTCCCTTGTTATTTGGGCAAAATTTTTTTGTTTTTATTTTTATTTGGATACACGTAATCATCGGTGATTCTACATCGGGTTTCGATTATTGATTCTCTACAAAAAGAGTGTGTTCCTTCCTTTTGATGATTCTGATTTATGCCCCTGATGATGACTTATGTTATCCTCTTGATTGTGGTTTTCTGTTTTTGAATCTTGTTTTTTCAGATTTGATGTTCTTGAGTAAAAAAAACTGAAACTTTTGCAAAAAAAAATGTTAAGCCCTTTTGTGTTGCCGTTTGAATTCAATCACTGAGTGCATCAAAGTTTGATTCCTTTTGTTTCGAGTTTTGATAAAACAGCGCGAGAGTATGATCTCTGATTGTTGTGTTCAATCGGATTTTTTTGCGAAGTTTTGCCGAAAACGAAATGGTTTTTTTTATTGATTTGAAACAGGAAAAAAATGGTATATGATGATTTTGGTTTATCCAAACGTGCTCTGATGCCAAATGTTGGTCCCTAACTTACGGATCTATGATTCGATATACCAAAAGTTGTGAAATAATCTCAATTTCATTAATCAGTCATCATAAAATGTTGTTTACATCTGTGTTCTATTTATACAACATGAAAAGTCACGAATCAAAGGGTCGTGATGGTTCGTTTAAGTCAACAGACATGTTGCTTCATTTGTAACTGCCAAAAGCTGTTTTTTTACTACCTTTAACTGTTTTTAACTTACTATGTTTCCAGCAATTGGGATTAACCCAACAACCATAGGATATATCGATTAGAAAGTATGAGAAAATCCAAAACGGTTTTTGAAACCTTAAGAAAAGAAACTCGTAAGAATCTTAAGTCTATGCAGCCAACAACGAATCTGAGCAAAAGGAATGATTAAAACACAAATCTTAATCACCCCTTTATTAGAAATCGATGCAAGAAACAAGAAGAATAAGTCAAATTGGTGAAAAAACGATTAGGGCCAAAGGGTTAAAAAAATTGACAGGGGAGAGAATATTTTAGGGCTCTTCTATGGCTTGGTGACTCTTTATATAGTTTGAATTAATTTATGTAGTCGAACTCAGGGACAGATTAAGAGGATCTTGCGATGTCACCGGACTCCGAGAAAATTTTGTTTTGTAGAAATTATTTTCTAGAAACACTGAATTTATAAACACACACCCGATCTTAATGCATTGTGTTTCTAGTTACTGTATCTTTTAGTTAGTCTATCGATATCATAGGTGAAAAGTGAAACTAGTTTTTACTAACCTTAATCACTTTAATTGAAAATTGTATATATTTTACATATATCCTTATACTACTATGAAAATAATTTGTACACCTAGTAACTTTTAGCTTTGTTTCCGTCCCTCGAAACTTGATTTAACTTTGACTCAATTTCTTTCAACGTTGAATCAAGTCGACAAATTTTGGTGTCATTTGTTGTTCTAAAATTTGACAAGATTGATTATATACAGTATAACATAGATCTTTACGTTAGAGTTTTGTAGTATCAATTTTAAGTTGGAAAAAAAATATTATAGTACACATGGTAATACACTAATAATGAGTGTGATCATTATTATGTTCATAGCATAAAAAAAATACAAATGATAATAACACTTGTCAGCAAAATCTTTAACAAAAAAAGGTGCTTGATCTTCATG
>BQNB010185348.1:0-10651 GCA_026074375.1 Tanacetum coccineum
GTTGGGTTTTGCACTAGTGTTTATCTTCATTTAATTTATCTTAAAAAGAGATATACAGATAGATGATTTTTTTATATAGACAAAGTTCCACTTTACGCTAGTGATTCCGGCCCGTTATAGTAGTGGTCAAGTTCTGTCACTGGACATCAGTCCTGTATTTCAGGTTGTTTTGGTCCACGGTCCGGTCCGGGTTTTACCGTCCAATACTTAACCCCGCGCTCAACACTTTCTGATGAAAGATTTGATCAGCGTGAACTTATTCGACAACCAATAATATAATTGCGTTTCTCTTGTAAATGCTAAGCTGATATGTGATGTGTCTCAAGAATTCATAATCTATTTTTTTGTAAATATATCTTATATCTGCAAGTTACCAGCACTTCACATCTCAACTAAGGTATTGAAACTAATTGGGAATTCGAAGGGAAAAAAAAAAGCAGCTGATTAAAGAAATTTTAAAAAGTTTGTAGGAGTGCAAAACAAAATGCAGATATTAAAGAAAAGGTATACCTGAATCACAATTCAATGGGCTATCGGGTTCGGGATGGGCCATTAAAGCAATTATAGCTCTACAAACAGACTGAAGTGTCCAAGCAGGACTCCAAGCATTCTTCAGGATATCAAGGCAAATCTCTCCAGTCTATACAAACACCAAAATTAAATCAAGCTACAAGAAATTCATGTTGAGGTTTAACAGATCCACACATTGTCATAAACGAACAATGACATTCTTAGACATCACCCATCAGGTAGATAATGTTGAAGTCACAAAACATGCGTACTGTAAGGTATTATCCATTATACACTATCAAGTAATAGGGGTGTCTGGGGTTGCTTATCTATTCTAAAGCAGATACACACATACCATACAAAGTTCCAAACACTCCAATCTGCTTATCCACATAATAAGAATGCCAACACCCTAAACATCCTTCAGTTTATATACTTTAATTCGAGATGTGTTGACTCATGTTCTAAAGTATAAGGCTATTGCAATTTGTAGTCATACTAACTGGTTTCAAATTTCTGGATATACACATTTCACTTCCGACTATATGATTACCTAGGGGTCGTATAACTAGTTGTGGATAATGAGGCAACAAAACATAGTTTTCAGAGTATAACAAAAATCACCAACTACTCCATCTTTTCACCTAATCTTTATCTGATAATGTTAACTCCCATCTCATATAGCAATTCTTCTTACTTCACGATAGTGAGTTACTGACACTACTTTGTCATTATATGCAATGGCGGAGCTTGACGTTTCAACGTGGGAGGGCCGAAAACGTAGCTTTTACGATTTAAAAGGGCCAAAGTTTAAAATATTTTTTTTACTATATAAAAATCAATAGAAAATGCACAAAGTGACAAATGTGTGGGGAGGCCACAACCCCCTTTTGTCCCAACAAAGCTCCGCCCATGATTATATGTATCCAATTCATTAAACAAATCATGATTAGTCAAAGACTCAAAAAACCGCTATCTGACTAACACGACTTTAAACAGCAAAAGCTCATCCAAACCTATGACACTTAAGACTAGTTGTGTAACTGTGATTCTTCAACATCACATAAACAGTTTCAAAACCCACATCCAAACACCCACTTATTGACTTATAAAAATGCTGATCCAGTATTAGTAAAAGTTGCATCCTAACGAAAAGAGTGATCAGCAAGCAATCTTCCCACATGCTTCATAATAAAAGGAATTAAATATATGCCATAAATGACTTTTCTATTGGCAACAGACATCTAAAAGTTCAAACCCAGCATGGCTACATATATTATCAACTTCTTATAGATCACACCCACTGCCCACGACTCAAAAGGACAGTAGATTGCCCTGTTCATGTGGAAGGATTGTATTAAGCGGACTCAATGCACTGCTTAGGCTTCTCTTGATCATTTACCAACAATTACCATAAACCAACCATCCATAAATGAAAGAAGTTAGTAGGGCAACTAAGCAAAGATGTACAAATATACAAATCATCAAATAAGAGATCCATCTTTATTCCATGTGTTGGTAAATATTTGATCCTCATTTGTTTAAGAATGTTGGGAAGAGATTGAACTCTATACGTGCCCCTTACAGATGCCTATATTTATCAACGCATTTATAGAAGAGAATAATAAAAAACGAGATTCATACCTTGAAATGTACATTTGGATGAAATATTTTTGTTAGAAACCTCACTTGCGGAGGCTGTAAAGGGTATTGCTCTGGAACAGAAAACGCAAGCTGAAAGACTCCTCCTTCATAAGGAGTTTCTGACGGTCCCTGTATAAAAAGTACCAATTGGTCCCCAAAAAAAATATGTGTGTTCGTTTATTTATTTCTAATCATGCCGAACGTACCTTGATAAGTGCCGTCCATTTAAAGATATTGGAATCATCGCAAACAAGCTGTATATCTGGATCAGCTACTTTCTCCCTTTGCACCTCCTTGTATTCCTTAAAAAGTCTTGCTCTTGATGCCTACACTCGACATAGACCACGCTCATTAATGAAAAATTACATAGCAAAAATCTTTGGATAAAACTATAGTAAGGGGGTGTTAGGGATTGCTCATGAAAACTGATTATTTAGTTATTACATTTTAATACAACAAACATATAAATTTCACTCTTTCAGGGAGTTTATACTGCTAATCCAAACATGCCGATCCTATGACCAAGAGTGACATAATAAGCTTTGATCATTTAGTTTAATGCTACAAATCTAATTATTTCAAAAGGCATAAGTAGATATAATGAGCAACCAAGTGCTTGTTGCATTATTAAGATAATCAAGTATCTGAGCAATTAACAAGTTCCGAATATTCAAGAAACTAATAGCTAGATATCACACTAATGCTCAATTCCTGTAGCTAATAGAGAACAGGAAAAATATATCATGACTATATAATCACACAAACGGCGTGTTTGTTGTAAAACAGATTACGTGTATGCAAAATTGCGTATTTTTCTAAGAGTTCTCCAGCGAAACAAGAATGATCAAATATCTCACTGGTTTCCCAAACACTATTTTCTGATTATTCACATTTTGCTAACTAAATAGTCATATAATCACTTCCAAAACACAATCCCAAACACCCTCCAAGTAAAGCTAAATTACAAATCTATTTTGTATACTTTATGTATGAAATGAATACAAGCAGCAAAGAACATAAACTGAAACTATATATGACCATTAATAGATAAATACCTTACTTAATTACAAAATAAACTAAACATACCTGCATTTTATGAAATTTATAATCTTCCTGCAGATTCACAAGACAATAACAATAAACGCTCAAAGATGAGAACCCTTGAAAGAATAATTAGACCCAAATGGGATTTCTATAAAAATCAATAACTTTTTAATACTTGCTGTATAAATTACGACCTGACAAAAAAGAAACACGGGTTGGGCACTTTGATTCGAGATCTATGGTTTGGTTTTGTACTTTATTAAAAATTTAAAATTAAGCCTCCATTTTTTGCCATATTGACAAATGAACCTCAGGTTATATTAAGATTGCATGATCAGACCCCTTTGAGTTGTGGCACAAGACTAGAAGTCTAGAAGAGCACAATGTGAGTCCCGAGACATACGACACGTCACATTTGACTCTATAATGCTACTTTTATCGGTCACCAGAAAAACACTCTCTTATCGGACACATCAGCTTTTTCTCTTCAATTTTTTACCCTTACTCTCTCTCACAATTCACTCTTATCAGTCACACTGCCCTTTATCGGACAAACCATTTTTTTAACTAAATATTTTTTTTTAAATTCTAACGGCTACAAAATTTAAAAAAGACATCAATAGCTACAAAATTTAAAACCCTCAATGTTCACCTATGACCCAACTTTCACATATATTTTCATCCATCCTCCTATATTCATACTCTTTCCAACTTCTTTCGAAACATGTTTTGTTATGTGTTGGAAATTTAGTTCAATTGAGGCTTCAGTTCATATCAGGTAATGGGACTAGAGGTACGGAGTGTACTCCCATAGGTCACTGAACATCCTGACTCTGACATTGGTTAAAGGAATTCAAGTCGTTGATGAAGTTCAGTGAGTTAACTCTTCAGTAAGTGCAACTCTAGACTGAACGATATTCATCATTCTTCAGCTTTGTACTCCCTGAGTAGTAAGATGAAGGACACCACCAGGGAGTAATCCATCAGAGGATGTATCCACAGCGGGTTATCTCATCAGTAGGTCTTTTCAGTATGAACCCTTCAGCTTGTGTGCTCTTCAGCGAGCTAGCTGAGTGTTCCAGACGCTGAAGGATTGACCTCGCTGGAGTGAATTCAACTAACTTGTAACAACTTTGACCTATTCAAGTGGCAAGTTTGACTGCATTAAATGACCGTGTTTAAATTGGTCATGTAACCATTAAGTCCTACAATTATGGAGGCTAATTATGGAAGAGATTAATGGGCCCATTAATCTCTCATAATTCCATTGACTAGGGTTTGAGTATATCTCGTATAAATAGGAGATTACAACTGCATGGAAAATATACAAATCACATAAAACACTTAGAAGCGAAGGGTTCTTGATTTGTGCCTAAAACAAGAACAAGCATTTGGTTTTATCCCAAGAAGGTATTCGTGTAACCCAAGTATAGGGTCGAATAATCTTTTTTGGAAAGTGATTACACGACTTCAAGTGATATCCTGTAACCTTCATTGGTATATAGTTAGGCATTGATTATCTTCACCCTGTTCTGGGCTAACAAAACCAACAATTAAAGAAGATTATTTTATGATAATCAATGGTTGTTGCTGCTATGAAACACATGGCTTTAAATTTTACCAAGATTGACAAGTTTGAAGGGGGTGGATTTTAGGAGATGATAGAAGAAGATGCACTTCCTGCTTTCCAACATGAGTGTGGTGTATGTGCTTACTACTCCTATTCTTGAAGATGGTGAGAATGCTATCATGGAACAAATCAAAAGGAGGAATAAGTGGGAGAATGACGACTATGTTTGCAGAGGTTTAATCCTCAATGGTATGTTTGATTCCTTATTTGATATTTACCAAAATGTTGAATCTTCCAAAGAACTATGGGATTCTTTGGAGGCCAAGTATATGGCTGGGGATGCATCAAGTAAGAAGTTCCTTGTTAGTAATTTCATAAATTACAAAATGACTGATTCAAGACCAGTTATGGAACAATACAATGAACTTCTTGGTATACTTGGTAGATTTACACAACATAAGACAAACATGGATAAGGCTATTCAGGTCTCTTGTATCATTGATAAACTTCCCCCTTCTTGGAAAGATTTCAAACATACCTTGAAACATTAAAAGGAGGAATTAACTCTTGTTGAGTTGGGCAGTCATCTGCGCATTGAGGAGTCCCCCAGGGTGCAGGATAGTGACAAGCCAAAGGGCAACAATGTTGCTAGTCCTTTAGTTGTCAATATAGTGAAGCATAACAACTCCATCAGGTACAATAACAACAAGGGTACACGTAAACATCAGGACACCAAAGCTAATCCTAACAAGAAGTCTAAAGTGACTTGTTGGAAGTGTGGGAAACCTAGACACTTGAAAAAGGATTGCAAAGGTGGAAAATTTGGCAACAAGGCCAATGATTCAGGCATAAATGATTCAGTGAATGATTCTTCCAACTCACTGAAAGGTCATAATATGTTTAATAAATCTCTTTAGGTTTATTATGTTACATATGTATATGAGGCTTATTTTTTGCAGGATAATGATATTGCGTGGTGGGTTGACTCAAGAGCAACTGTGCATGTGTGTAAAGATTGATACTGGTTCAAGACCTATGAGTCACTGAATGATGGAGCTATTCTTCACATGGAAAATGAGTCGCATGGACGTGGTTGTGTAGATCTTAGATTTAGTTCTGAAAAGATTGTTTCCTTGTTTAATGTTTTGCATGTTCCTAATATTAGGAAGAATTTGGTTTTAAGTAGTATTTTAAATAATTGTGGTTATAAACAAGTGATTGAATCTAATAAATTTATTCTATCCAAACATGGTGTGTTGATTGGTTTTGGTTATTTGAGTAATCAAATGTTCAGGCTTAATATTGTTAATGATAATATTGGTTCAACCTTTATGTTAACCTCTAAACTGAATAATTCAATCCTATGGCATGCTAGACTAGGCTATGTCCACTATAAGAGGACGCAATATATGTCTAAGGATGGGTTAATCCCAGCTTTTGACATGAAAAGTTTAAGACTTGCATGCTGACCAAAATAACTAAGAAACAATTTCAAAATGTTAAACGTGGAACTGAAGTTTTGGAGCTGATCCATAGTGATTTGTGTGATTTGCATGCTACCCCCTCATTAGGGAATAATAAATATTTTGTGACATTTATTGATGATGCTTGATGGTGTTTTTACAAGCTTTAAATTTATAATAACTATAAATACCGATTTTGACTAAAAACACAACATTCGGGCAAGTATACCCTATCAAGTGTAATATAGTATTAGGTAAGTCCAGGTCGTTCCATGGGATTTATAGCAATTCACATACTGTTTATCAAGTAACAAAGTTAAATGATTGGCACGGATCAATTAGCCAAAACGTGTGTAAAACAAAGCAAGAGACAAGGTACGATCTACATAACATAATAGATAGAGATAGAGCAAGACTTTATATAAACAAAGCATACAAGTCATATATGACGGGTAATCATAATAACCAGCATATCTACCAATGATAACATATAATCCTTTCAGCCTATATACTACATCATCACGAGTGCATTAAGATTGGTTTATATCAAATATGCATACATATAAATTCCTCTCAACCTGGTCGGTCAACATAAGGAAGGGTCTTAAACATAATACTACTCGGGTTGTTTATCAATTTACCACACAATTCTTACAAGTATGATAGTGAATCATTATAGACAAATGACGCAAAACCAACCATTACAACTATCCCTTTCGGCCTATGATAGATGCAACAATCAGTCAAAGGATAAACAAGGATCCAAGAAAAGATAACATCGAATTCATAAACATTCATATTCATAAGCCACAGCAAAATCATCCAAATATTATTCATGTTTCACATATTGCCAAAACAAACGACGAACACTACATCATAACCAAACCAATAACCAATTGCTCCTACAAACAACCAACATCCGAACCTCCTAATATAACCCGAGGGGTTGTCACTAACCCTCTAGAAATCAACAACAAGTCGCCAAATAGTGTGTTTGGTAACGGGTTTACTAGAGTAAAGGAATTAGAGATTTGGTGTATCGTCTGAATCCGATCGTGGGGTGATCTTGCGAAATTAATCCGAAAAAATAATTTTGATTCACTCACCTATAAATAGGCGTGCGTGCGGCGCGCGCGTGTGCGGCAAACACCCCTCCTCGCACTTAAAGGATTTTGCTTGTCCTTAAGAAGAAATAAGAAAAATAATAAGCTTTTACAAAACAAACTGAATTATAACAAATATTTTTGGATTTTTTAAATATGCGAAAGCAGAGAAGCGTGACATACCCAATGATTCATCAAGCAAATTATAGCACATATGACTAAGCACCAAGAAGTCAAAAATCAAGAAAAAATATAATTCACACAGACCTCGTAGTGATGTCAATAGAGGGTAAAAGGGAAATCACACCCAATTGCTCAGACATGATTCATTGCACTACCATAGGCTTGTACAAAGAAACAAAACTGCACCGACAAGGCTAAGCACCAGTATAAATATCAAAAGGACTTTATACTTCGGGTGTGTAGATGTACAGTTAAGGGTTTTCATAAGGTATTGTGGATAAGGCATGAGAAATATATATTGGATTTGGTTTTATAATATACATGTCGACAAGTCCAAGAAAAGCATGTTGCTAGTTACGACAATCCACAAACCCGTGAGGTTATCGAACATCTCAACCTCGAACTCGTACAAATGATATAACAATATGCCTCACAAGTGCCAACAATAATCCAACTCTTATTCATCATTTTTTCTTCTTATTCTTTTTTTCTTTTATATACTTCTTTTTCAACTTTTTTTCCCTTTTTTTCTTTTTTTTCACATAACTAACAATTCCCCCACACTTAGTATAAGTGTACACCACTAAAAAATACGAAACACGAAGCGTGCACTCTTCATCTTCATTGAAATGGCACAACACTCACAACAAAGCGCGAGCAAACATAAGCAAAAATCAACCAATCATACCGAGCAACTAGCAAACAACCATTGGGACTTTCGACAAGGGGTAAGGCTAGGCGAAAGGTTATATATATTTTTTTAGTGGATAAAAAAAATGAATAGAATGGCTTAGAGGTTAAACTAGGGGTATCTAGCACTAAAGATGAGTGCTAACATAAGTGTTTTATTTGAGTAGTTAGCTAATCAGTGTAATTAGCTAAAAGAATAATATGTTAAATGGAATGGCTATTTGGTTTAATCCTAAGTTGACTCTTTATCACTTAAAAATACATATATCACACGAACGTGATCTTACTGCGGTCTCGTAATGATTTCAAGCACAAGTTCTAGAATCAATAAATCACCGGCACACTCATACAATTTTTAAACCGATATCAATGCTCCAGAAAAGGCGACAAATTACAAATACACAGCCGTAACGACGAATGAGACACTTGCAATTGCATTCAAACCTTAACTCGAGAAAGCTAAAGGCAAAAATTATCTTAGGTATCAAAGATGGATACCTGAATTCCTTAAGATCTAAAACCTTACATTTTTTGGGTGATTGGTATAAGTGCACAACTAATGTCATCGATCCCGAGTCAGATCTGCTCTATCAATCGGGACACGTCTCTGGTTTCAAAACTTTATTTTTTATTATTATTTTTTACTAAGTTTTATTCTAATATATTAACCTAAGTGGCAAAGGATTTTATAAATAACTTTTTAGATTACCGACGGCGAACAAAAGTTTATACTTTTAATAATGAGTCTAATTTTTCCAATTCATTTTCCCCCCACACTTAAGTTGAGCAATATGCGTAATTAGAAAATAACTTAAAAGTAGGATAATGGAAAAAATAAATATATGAGAAACGAGACTTTTCGGGGCTCATAAGTGCTCGTTGAATTCTAAAAGATTCGGCGCGAAACATAACGCCAAGCATGAGTATGTGAACTCAACCGTAAATAATATAATACTCCAAATATATTACATCCCCAAGTGATACGTTATCACCACCATCCAACCTCCACCTGTTATTGAATCTGCAAAATAGACAAAACTACGAAAACAGTAAAATACTAAAGCGCACTTTCGTAGGCAACACGATTGCATTTAGCGTATGCAACAAGCTTTTAAACCCCCCTGGTTCCCCGAGTGGACGAGTTATAGTCTCGTGAGGGTTTCCAGCGAACACACCCACAAAGTTCAAAACTTTTTTATATTTTTATTATTTTTTATTTTTTTAAATTTTAATTTATACACAATTTACTAAAACAAACACACATAAAATATTTTTGGATTTTTAGTTTTTTTTTTGAGTTTTGGTTTAAAGACAAGTACATATTAAGCACATAAGGTACGAAAACTTATAACTACTAACAAATAAAGATTAAATATTTTTGGGTTTTTTTAATTTTTAATCTTTCGCACAAATCAAACATACAATAATTATATAAGGTATAAAACAAATAATTTACAATTTTTTTTATATTTTTTATTTTAGCAAAATCAGAAGTGCGTCGCACTTAAAAGAAAGTGCGGCATACGTATAACCTAATTTTTTATAATTTTTCGAAAATTCAAAATAGGTTCGCGGCAAAAAATTTACAGAAGTGCGCCGCACAACATTATATGTGCGCCGGTTTTATTATGCATGAAATATTTTATTTTAATTTTTTTTATCATTTTATTAGTTAACAATGCATATAACACAAACACTGACAAACAAACACAGACACACAAGCACAAAATAAAAAGGTAAATAAGAAAACTTTTTATATTTTATAGATTTTAACATAATACATAAACACGCAAACGAACATACACAAACAAGCAATCCAAACAAATACAAACACGTAGGAATGAATACTAATACTGGTTTTAAAACAATCTAAGATACAAAAAAAATATCTTTTTTCAGACCCAGAAAGTGCGGCGCACAAAAGATAATGTGCGGCGTACTTTCTGCAAAATTTGCAAACTTTTATTTTTTATTTTTTGTAGATGCAATAAAAGAAAAATAATCAAACAAAACTAATAAAAGAAAAACAACATGAATTATTATATAAACAAGAGCATGCTAGAAAACAAAATAAGCAAAATAAAGCGAATGTAAAAATCTTTTTTGGTTTTTTATATATTTGAATGACAAACTAAATATTCACAAAATTACAAGGCGTATAATCAGATAAAATAAAATTTTAAACGATTACATACCAAAGACTAGCAATTGGGTTTTTTTTTGTTACCACTAAAACTAATCAGTCACGAGAATACAAGATCATAAGACAAAAGTGCGTCGGTTTTGGTGTGAAACCGGCGTACTTTGGGTATAAACCTGCAAATTAGCAAATGAGAACAGGGGAAGTGCAGCGCACACATAAAAATATGCGCCGTACTTTCTGCAAAAGCAAACATATTTAAAGAGTTTTAAGAGATTTAAACACACGTAAGATTCACAAGACT
>BQNB010185353.1:0-12225 GCA_026074375.1 Tanacetum coccineum
TGTATTTTGTAAGAGGCTAATCTTGCGAAACCCTTTAGATCCAAACCCTAGATCCAAAAGATGATTTGTGTGTGTGTGTGTGTGTGTGTATGGCTTTGTCAAACCTGTTTCATGAAGAAAATTAGGCGTTTGACACTTGAAATTATTGTTTTTTTATTGTAATCGGTTGAAGAAGCATATATCTAGAGATTTTGCATTTTTTATGTAAATTTTTACTATAAATGGTCGTAATAATGTTTATGGATACTATAGTGTCGATGTACATACCATGGTATGACCTTATTTGTTTTAACTAAAATATCATAGACATTCTGGAATATTAGGGTAGATGTACATACCATGTTGGTGTTTTGCTTTTCGCCAGCCCTCTTAGGATGTGTACACGATTACCAATTGCTATATTGGCATACTTATAAGTACAGTAGAAACTCTATAAAATAATACACTTGGGACCACCAAAATTTATTAATTAAAAGAGTTATTAATTAATCGATAAATTAATAATTATTAATTTATATATTAATTAATATTTTATTAATTTATAGTATACAAATGGTTGGAAGAAAAATTCTCTATATATTAATTAATATTTTATTAATTATTGTATACAATGCATGTATATCAAATGAACGGCCCAATTTGAAAGAAACCTTCAATCTCCCACCTTATTATGCTTCTTGTGTTCAATGTATCACTTAATGACATTTACAAATATTTTCTATATAAATACACAAGTCAAAAATAGTTAACACAAACAAATCATACACACAACATGGCTTCCCATCTTAAAGGTGTGAAAAAAACAACAATGACAGACGAGATTCGAAGAGCATTATGCAAGCACAACAAGGATAATCCAAGTCTCACTCAAAAGCAATTGCAAGAATGGGTTCATAGTAACTATGGTTTGCAGGTGATCAAGAGACAATATCGAATACAGTTAAGCGAGCTTAAGTTATCTCTCACTTGCATCCGAAAAGAGGCGATGTTAAGCGAACACAAACGCAAAATTTCTGACCTAAGAAAAATCTCTCTATGAATGGATTCTCAATTCAAAACATGTGAATAATGACAGTGAACTAATCATCGAGAAGGCGAAAAAGTTCATGAAAGAATGTATCCAGTGGAAACTCCAGCGTTACTTTTTTCTATGGTCTGGCTTGGCAAGTTCAAAGCAAGATTATGGAAAGGTTAAAAATTTCCGAACGTTTTGGAGAGATGGTTCTGTGAAAGATGGCATGGAGGTACAAATTAAAATCCATAAGAACAAAGTTGACAGTTTGAAAATGAAAGACACTTTTAATATGATGAAACAGGTTTGTTTTTTATTATTATTAATTTTTATTTTTAGTACTTTAGTGATGTAATTATTTACATTTTTGATCTAAACAGTTTTTTTTTAGACTCACCGGATCATTCTCATTGCAACAATTGCAAGCTTGAAGGAAAAAACAAGACAAGGAAAGACTAACTGTATTGCTATTTGCTGTAATGAGGACGGTAAATTCGTAAAAACCTCTTATGATTATTGGGAAAATATGCTAAACCAAGTTGCTTCAAGAATGTAAACTTGACATCTGAAACTGTGAGTACCGTGCTAACAAACGAGCTTGGATGACTGGTGTGTTATTTGAAGAATATGTTCGCCAACTTGATAAAAAAATGGTTGAACGTAAAATCTCTTGATTTGTGGATCATTGCCTCTGTCATGCACCAAAAAGTATTGAAGGATACGAAATGTTGAATTATTTGTTTTGCCACAAACCCAACTCAAAAATCACCTTGTGACGCGGGATCCATACGTCTTTAAATGCATTATCGTCGTCGATTTTATAGAAGGTCTTTTTGGAGGGTTTTTTTTTTATGATTAGGGGTATACAAATCAGCAAAAATAAATTGGTATTAGATGCAATGAATCTTGCAAATTTCGCATGGACTATGGATGTTAGTGCAAATACAATTGCGAACTGCTTTCGTCATTGTAAACTTCGATCAACAGATAACATCCAGAATTTGATCAAAGAGTTGGGTTATCGCAATGCAATGGATGTCGAAGATGTTCTGACTCACCCAGAAGAAAATGTAGTTGCACAAGTTGTGAACTGATAAGAAAATATTGAAAGCGTTATTGGAATTAATAAAGATGATATCGATGAAGAAGATATGAAAAGAGCTAACATTGAACCACCCTTCCGAAGCGAACTATTAAAGCGGCAAACACATTGAACAATTTCTTGTTGAGCTAATGAGAAAACAACCCAGAAGTTCTTACCAGGCCTAAGTGAACATTAGAGACGAGATTCAAGGGAAATTGATTTTCAACAAAAACAAAAGACAATTGAGTCATATTTTCAAGAAACCTCATAAATCATTCATGTAATATGCTATATAGTAAGGAATATTAATTTATATTTTATAGGGGGTCTAAAGAAATTAATCAAAAATGTATTATCTTATAATCTTAGCGAATAATTAATGTAGCACCACTATCCCCGATCGGACCGGCCAAAAAATTTTATCTTAAGCGTTTATTAAATAATTCGAGTATTTAAATTATCGAGTTTCCACTGTAGGTGCAAATGCTATATTTCATTCTCACCACTCTTTGAAACACTTCCCAGACCATTCCTAGTTCTTGCCTTAGCTATATCGAACGCATCAAGGGTGTGCTTCTTTATCATTAGCTAAATCAATTTCCAATTATAACCTGTAGTTGAGATTTCCAAACCAAAATATCTGGCTATTTGATCCAACAATAGAAATTACTATCTGAAACTATATATTTAAAAAAATAAAGGATGCAGAAAGAGGCACCTAAATGACGGGCATGTAATATGTAAAAATGGGTAAATTTAATGTACAGGTTAAGCAGACCGGGTCGAATTAACGCAAAACACTTTAATCCTTCAATTGACATACTAACATCAACCTTCTATTTCTCAAGTAACTCATTCTTCACATGTGACATCACTCACTTTAACACTCGATATATTATACCTCTTGAATAGTGTTGCATTTATCCATACACGTATACGCACTCTAAGATCTACACAACCACGTCCATGCACCAGGACTGTTGACTCATTTTCCATGTGAAGAATAGATTCATCATTCAGTGACTCATAGGTCTTGAACCAACATTTATCTTTACACACATGCACAGTTGCCCCTGAGTCAACCCACCACATAACATCATCATCCTGCACAAAGTAAGCCTCGAATACATATATAACATAATAAACCTGATTTTTTTTATTAAACATATCATGACCTTTCAGTGAGCTGGAAGAACCATTCACTGAACCAATGACTTTGTTGCCAACTTTTCCATCTTTTCAATCCTTTTCAAGTGTCCAGGTTTTCCACACTTCCAACAAGTAACTTTAGACTTTTTGTTAGGATCAACTTTGGTGTCCTGATGCTTACATTTTTTTTGTTGTCATTGTACCTGATAGAGTTGTTATGTTCCACCATATTGACAACTGAAGGACCAACAACATTGTTGCCCTTTAGTTTGTCACTATCTTGCACCCTGAGGGACCCCTCAATGCGCAGATGACTACCCAACTCAACAAGAGTTAATTACCCGTTCTTATGCTTAAATGTATGCTTGAAATCTTTCCAAGAAGGGGGAAGTTTGTCAATGATACAAGAGACCTGAATAGCCTCATTCATGTTCAATTTGTGTTGTGTAGATCTACCAAGTATGCCAACCTGAATAGCCGTTACAAGTTAGTTGAATTCATTCCAGCTAAGTCATTCCTTCAATGTCCTGAACACTTATCAGCTAGCTCACTAAGGAGCATCCCCTTTGAAGGTTCAACCTGAGAAGACCCACTGATGAGTTGACCAACTAAGGATGAGTCCTCTGATTGATTACTCCCTGATGATGTCCTTCAGCTTACTACTCAGAGAGTACAAAGCTGAAGTCATCAGACTGATGAATACCATTCAGTTTAGAGTTGCATTCACTGAAAAGTGAACTCACTAAACTTCATCGGTGACTTGAATTCCCTTTTACCACTTATCAGAGTTAGGGTGTTCAGTGACCAATGAGAGTACACTCCGTACCTCCAGTCCCATTACCTAGTATGAACTGAACTACAATTAAACTAAATTTCCAACAAAATCTATCAAAGATGGGGCATTAACAACATCAACTATGTTGGTGTTAAACCCCTTTTGTTCAAGATTGATCCAATGAAGTTTGAAAAGGTATCCAGGGATCCTACAATGTTGTAGTTCAAGTAAAGAATGGAGGTGTAGAAATACAATTCTTTTCGAGTTAAGCTTGTCAATCTTAACACATAATTTTTTGCTTTTTATTTTATAAGCCAAAAGGGTAAACATACATACATGTGTGGCTGCTTGTACTCGTATTTTCGAATCACCTTTTTTCCTTTGCCCAATCTAACATTTTTATGTGTGTATAGCTTTTTAAAGTCCATATCATATAACTTTCTATAATTTGTTGTAAGATAGGGTAGAACATATGGGCTTCAGAGATAACACAATGGGCTCAAGATGTCATAAAATAAACAAATAGTTCATTAAAAAAGGCATCACAAAATGACCAATATAGCCCCACTACATCTTCAACGTACCAAAAAATCAAAACAAAAGACAAGAAAGAAGCTTGAGGTTGTGTGGTTGAAATTTAAGAATCTTGAAAAAATTCCATTCGAGCGATGATGAGCATTGGCAGTCTTACCTCATCATTGAGGGGCCAAAAACCTCCAAAACCATGTTATTGTTCTTCACGACCACCTAATTCTCCCGACAACAATAACAATAACAACAACAATAAAGGTATATTCATATTTTTAACTTAAAGTGTTCTTTAATGATTCGTGACTATTTGTTGTTTATATATGTATATGTTTGTGGATTTTGTTGCATCATGGTTAGGTTGTACACACTTAGAAAATATATAATTTCTGTTGTACACGTTTCCTGTTGGTTCATGTGCAACTTCATTTCTAAGATGTTAAGTGTACGCAAATTATATACTTTCTGCCTTCAAATGAGAACATTAATTAATTTACAATTATAGGCAAGAAATTTGTTGCAATTTATGTATTTTCACGAATATGAACCAGTACACTTTTTGATCAGACATCTTTATACATATAAGTTCATACTTAGTTTGCATTACGGTGGAGTTGGTTGATTGTTAAGGTAAACATCGTTCAGAATCTATTTTTGGTAAGAAACGGAACCATTGCGGAGGTGATCATTGTGATTCTCCTAGTTAATATACAAATAAAACTTCTTGAGTTATATGATGTATCTCTGTATCAAGGCCTGCGGTTATCGTCTTTGTTAGACATAAAGGCGATCAAATTGAAGGATATACACATATATCAGATGAAATCATTCGTCATTGCTCTTTTAAAGTTATTTTACACATCATGTACAGATAAGTCTTCGACAGATTGGGACAAGGCGTGGTCAAGTTTCAAGAAGCAAGGGAAAAAGAGCCTGTTTTCACAGTTTAAACCAAACAAGTATGTAAGCTGGAACCCAAGGCGATCCAACTTCCCGTTATCTGAAGAGGTAGATCCCATTAAGAGAGCAGAAAGGTCGAACTTAAGTTTATGGACAAGCCCGGGTTTCACACTTGGGGGTGCAATTGTCATTGTTAGCTTTCTTTTGGTATACACCATTCTTTCGCCTCTTTAGTAAACCTTCGAAATCAATATGTAATGTAGCTGTAGATAATTGATATCTATTCTGGTGGAAATAACTCTTGTTGAATTTTCTGAAGTTGAAAGCTAATGCAAGTATATGTGTAACTAAATTTCTCTCTCACTATTCTTGGGGGTTATAGGGAATTAGAATATGGCAACAGACTAAACTTTTCAACCAAAGCGGAAATTTGCAGCAAGTCATAATTCGGTATCCGGTATTCCGATTAGGCAAGAAGCCGGTGCCTTTAAACGACAAGCGAAGTTAAACCCAAATTGTGGTTTCATCTGTTTTTACCGGTCAATCGATTTTTTTATATAAAGTTCTGAAACTTCAAACTTTCGTAAGAGGGTTAATCGTGCGTGAATTACTTAGAAACGTGTGAACGATTACTGGAAAGAAAAAGCTCTCGGAGACTCAAGTGTCATAGCAAATAATGTCGATGTTTAAGGAGAGACCCTCCCGTATTACCTAGTGAACCCTAAGCGAAAACTTTCTTAGACTTTAATTCCAATAGGAATTTGTTTTGTACTTTCTTTTGAATTTCGGTGTACGCGTGAATGATTTAAATTATCTATCAAACTTATGTGTCGTGGAAAACCTTGGCGAATTTACTCTCTATTTATTTATGCAAAACACTCCCTAAACAATTATAACCCTTCAAACATTATTACAACTACGTTATAAACCATTTCACTACCACATGATAAACTATTTTACTAATCGTCATCTTACTATCGTTGAATGAACTGACATTTTATAAACCATCCCACAATCGCTTTACAAACTATTCCACTATGGTAATAAACTGTCTTACTATCATAAATAAATCATTTCACTATCGGGTAATAAACACTCATTTTATAAACTGTTTTACTATCGCTTTGAAAACTATTTTACTGTTGTAATAGACTATGTTACTATCATCTAGTAAAATACCACCTTATAAATCATTTTGTTTTTATATAAAAAACACTTTGTTTGCATCCCATGAATCATTTTACTATCACCCCACAAACCATTTAACTATCGTCTTATAAGCCAACCCACGGTTATTTTGAAAACCATTTGGTTGTCAGCCTATAAACTACGTTGTTTCCATCTTGTGTCACCCTATAAAACCAATTTTTTTCTACTATATACATAATGTTAATTTGACAAAAATGAGCATTGCATTGTTAACCCTCAATTATACATGGCCTAATCACCTATGTATAATTCAGGTAGGACCATGCCATGCTGGGAGTAGTCACCTTAAAACTTTTTATCAAAAATTAATTTTCTACTCATATCTCAGAAAAGCCAAAATTTTGTGTGCGTATCCATAAAACATGCCTGTCACGAGAGATCGAATTAGTAATCATAGTGGCTAAGCCGACCTTTACACCACGCTACTACATTGAGTTGGCATCATCTTACAAATGGCATACGTTGAATGCCAATTGCCAAAAGTTCAACGCCGCGTACAAACGGGCCAAACGTTTGGGGAAAAGTGGCGAAAACGATGTGGATTATTTGAAACGGGCTCAAAGTATTTACCGTGACGAGCATAAAGGGGTCGCGTTTTCTCAAGAAGATGCTTGGGCCGTTTTGAGATTCCATCCGAAATGGGACGCACCGGAACAAGTTGACTTAACCGGAGACGTCCCCGGGGCTTCCCAAGAGGATCTATTCGGTCACGATGCACGACCACGTCCGGCCGGCAAACCACGGCCCGCCAAGAAAAGCAAATCCGACGCAACGGCGAGCACCGGTGGAAGTAGCGCGTCAACCCAATTCGGGGAGCTAATGGAGCAGGAGCTTCGTCTGAAACGGGAAGCCGCCGAAAGGGCTTTCGAAGCTCAAGCCGAAAAAGACCGCACACTAATGCGGTTGGAGGAGTTGAGGTTTCTAGCTACTAGCACCAAGGATTTGGACGACGACGACGCCTATTGGATCAAGAAGCAAAAAAAATTGATCAAAAACAAAATGAAAAATGATTTGGGTGACGAGGACGACGAAGACGAAGACGAGTAGTTTTTTTTTAATTTCGTAATGTTATTTTTTTTTCGTAATGTTTTTTTTTATTTCGTAATGTTTTTTTTATTTCGTAATGTTTTTTTAATTTCGTAATGTTTTTTTAATTTCGTAATGTGTTTTTTTTTAATTTCGTAATGTGTTTTTTTAATGTAATTTATATGTTTAATTATGAATGAAAAAGTTAGTTTGTTAAAATAATGAAATAATTGTTTAGGGGGTTTTATGAAAATAAAGAGGTGAGTGGTGTTATTTGGTGTTATGATTAAAGGAGTGGTGTTGATGTTGATGTTATGCTGATGTGGCGCCAAAAAAATGATGTTACCGTGTTACGACACCTGAGGCTTAAAGGCTAAAGCGAATATGTAAAGAGAAATAAATATTTTGTAACAATCCGTGCTGGCAAAACTTTGCAGTGATAGTATCGGCGATGTATTAATCATGTTCCTAGCATATTTTGTGAGAATCCGTCCCACACAAAAAAACAAACATTTGAGCACTTTGTAAATTGTTCTGGCATACTACATTTTATCATGTCTTTTAATTTAACTCGAAGGATATCCAAGTAGTCTATAAACTATCGAAACTCCTCTAAGAGCACTAGGTATGGTTTTGTGCCATGACTAAAAATGCATTTTTTTTCTCATAACACCAAAAACTCCCATAACACCAAAAAGTGACTCCTTGGTTAACACCACATTTTTTGGTGTTATGGGAGGACCCCACTTTAAAAATATAAAAATAAAATTACACCCAAAAACGCGAGACCCGAAAACGCGAGACGCGGTACAGCGTCTCGCGTTTTCTGGTCGCGTTTTCGCTCACCATCTCGGCTGGTGGTCGTCGGACGCGATACCGAAACGCCACCTACGGATGTGGTTGTCTCGCACCAGGGGCTCGGCGTTTTTCGTCCATGGGATCAAGACCACGGCTCACCATACCTTGTGCCTTCTAAGTGTCAATCGTTTCAACTGTAAGAGCACATGGTATGGTGAGCCAGGACGAAAACGCCAGCCCACGGCGCGCAACAACACCCGTGAGGTGGCGTTTTAGGGTCTCACGCCAGCCACCGCCAGCCGTGGTGGTGGGCAGAAGGAAAACGCGACCACGAAAAAGCGAGGACGCTGTACCGAGTCTTGCGTTTTGGGTTCTCACGTTTTCGCGTGCTATAATTTTTTTTTCAATAACCACCCTAAAAAAAAGTTGGTGTTTAACCAAAGAGACACTTTTTAGTGTTATGGAAGTTTTTGGTGTGTGAGAAAATAAATGCATTTTTGGCACTCAGGTAAAGTAAATGGCAATCAAACCAAATACCTCAATACTCTAAGACATGATCACATTTTTTAATTCATATCCTGAAAATATATATAAAGAAAATTCCATATTAAAATTGTAAACCTATTTAAATTTAATCTTATAAAACAGATAATGCTTATTTGTATTTTATCTACACCACATGTAAGGCTCAAGAACGTGATTTTTAGAGAGCTAGTTATGGAGTCAACAAATAACATTTATTTTGTATGTCCACGTTAGCGCCACCTTCATCCACATTCTCAATAACATCACCTAATATATAAAACATCATCTCTAGCAAAATACTAATGTACACGTCTGTTTTGTTTTATTTTGTAATTTAATTAACACATATAAAACTAAAACTGAAATATAAGATAGGAATTTGCAATTTCCGATACGATACGAAACGAAATAAAAATACGACAAATATTAAAAACTACGATACAACAAATAATAAAAACTAGGATGCGCCAAAATATTTTGCTCGGATATCGTCTTTGAGATTTTCGATATTTGCCTCATCGGTCGACGTCATCCCATCGATGCTGAAATTAAGAAACTTCAATTTCTCGAATTTTTTTGCGTGTCGATAAGCTCCAATATTCGAGCACATTCTTGGTGTAACTCCTCTTGGATCATTTCCTTGAAAGCTTCTTTAGCCCCCGAAGATGATCCCGCCGGTTTGGACTAGTTAGATTTTTGACATTTTTTAGGACTTGGCTTTCCAGAAGGACGTGGTATTGTATCGTCTCGAAATAGCTCGTTCGGCTCTTCAATATATATCCTCGGCCGTACGCGCACGTCTTCCGGGTACAACTGCTTTGACATCACGCCATTTATTGTGATCTTTTAACATATCCCACGTTTCATAGTGGGCAAATGCAAAACCCAAAGTTTGTTGAAACGTCTTATCACAACGAGATAGCCACGCTGAGTCATTTTCACTACTCAACCATGCATGTTCGATGAGGTGTAATTTTATACACTTTTTCAGAATCATTTAACCCCCAACATCATGCAAATATGCCCAAATGTTGTACTTAATCGTTTCTTTTTGCTATTTTAGCATTTGGGAAACACTTGGAGGAAAAACACGTGACTTGGGCTTGATTCGAGAAGAAACTGGACACAAAGCACAAACTTTTTAAGCTGGCGACTCCATCTTGACCGCCTTCACAATAAATGCCTAGAAAGTGGGATTTTGGACGAAAAGTATCTGTGACTTCTCAATATGGTGGACAGATAACCGATAAGCTATTGACGCCGTCAGATCATTATGGCGACGTTGTCACCAAGCGTAGCGACGGCGTCAGAGTTTGACGACCAATAAGAAAGGGGGCCTTATTTTTTTTTTTTTTTTTTAATGGTTTTGACGGACTGACGGCATCACAAACCCTAGCGACGTCGTCAGAACCCAACTTCTATATATACACCCCTTTATTTTCATAAATTCCTGTAGAAACTTAAGAGAACTTTGAGAGCAGCTATCATTAATGATTTTTAGGGTTTTTTAACCCTTTTGTACTCACATACTCACATGTTTAATTGAAGTGAAGTTCCTTTACTCATTTAATCATTCAATATGTCTATGTGTTGTTTGATTATATGTTCTTCGCTTTCTATTAATATGCTAGGCTAAATTAATTAGTGTTTGCTTATGATTGCATGAAACCTAGTTTGTAATCTTTGATTTATTGCTTCTTATTAGTGGTATGCGCGTTAGGCTCTAGATACCAGCTATAAAATATTACATTAGCATAGACATCTAGAAAAACACGATTAGGTTAAATGAAACCTACATCTAGTTCTTCATAACTATTTGAATATTAGGTAGATTATTTCTTAAGTATTTATTGTGCGTGATTAACTATTAGGAGGGAGCGTGTTTGACAAGTAACACCCAAGTAGGTTGTCACGTAGAAAACGCACTTGACCAACTCGCTGCAGAATTAGGGGAATACTTACACATTACACTAACGAGGGTGACGAGCAATAAGTTAGAGAGAGCAACTAGAGAGTAGTGCATGATTAAGTAGACACATTTGTTTACCTATATGACTTTCCCATCAGTTTTACATTTCTTGCATTTAGGATTAGTTAGTAGTTTAGTTTAAAACCCCTCTTCAAACCCCGAGATTTTAACTTGCTTTCTAAAAAATATAAAAAGATACAAAAATACTCTTCCATCAACCTTTAGACCCTAGTAGCGTACACTTTGAACATACCTCACTATTCCTTTAGAGAACGATAATAACGCCCCGAGTCTTGCCTATACTACACTAGAACGGTTATGTACTCTCTTTATGAGGGTTGTAAAACTTTTGCGTTTACAACACATCTGCATTAATGTTCATCGACAACCACGACAAATTTGTTGCAATGAAGTGTCAAAGTTGACCACTTCCCTATGACCATATCCTTTGTACGCTAATCGGATGCATGCCGGTTATATTCACGAGTAACTAGACTCCAAAACGACATAGAAGTTCGGTCCATGCCAAGTCATGGGTTCTCCTTTGGATTTCCTTTTCCTTTTTTGATGGAGACGACTCAGTTTGTGAAGCTTGTGATGGTGAGTGTGGTGGTGAGTTTGGTGGTGTGTCACGTAAACATTGTGGTGGTGGCATCGTTGGTGCTGACCGTGAAGAATTTTCGAGATTCATTTGGTTAAATTGTTGTTGTTGGTATTGTACATAGGCGATTTGATTAAATTGATCTTGGTTCATTTGCGGTGCGAACGGTGATTGTGGAAAATATGGCGTCGGGTTTCCATATTGTCTGTATGAAGGCGTTGGGTTTTGTGGATATTAAGACGAATGGCCGGGGTATTGAGAAGAATGGTCGGGGTATTGAGACGAATGACTTGAGGTATTGAGAAGAATGTCCGGATGACAGTGTTGCAGGTGATGGTGAGTTCGAATTAGCGGACGAAGAAAATCTCTTGTAAAGATTATTGAGTATCCAATCGCTATTTTGTTGAGACATTTTTTAAAGGTACTATGAAAGTGTATATTATATTGTAGTTATTTTTTTATTTGGATTGATTATATGAAAAAATGTTATATAAAAGTGAGTATTTTAAATAAAAAATGGTTTTTTAATATTAGATGTTCGTATACGTTATATAATGTTCAAATTGTTTATTTTTTTTACCAAAAAACGGGAGTGAATAGGCTGGTGAGGGTACCAATGGCGCGTTGGCCGGTACCCTACGACGGGGCC